>JARQWZ010005357.1:2500-20000 GCA_033150135.1 Gobio occitaniae
TATCGTCGGAAAGCTCTGAGTCTCAAGATTCCATATTTGGGGACTGTTTTGTGATGGAAGTGATATTTGGAAAGAAATTTACAGGAAAATGCATTAAAAAAAACAATCAATGGAATGTGAATGACACCCGGTGGCTGTTTGTGGTACAGCGCTTAAACTAAATCTCATGGGGACTTTAATTTTAGTGATATCAACTTCAAATTTGGAACACAACTTGGTTAGACACATGGCTTTGATTTGATGGTAATTTTAGAGTAAAACATGTTTTGTAAAATATATAATAAAAAATATTCAGTACAGTATTTTTCATTTACAGTAAATTCATAATTCATACTTTCATATTTTTAATTGCTTTCACTTCAGCAATAATCTGCCGAGTGTCTTCTTTAAAACGAGTCAGGTCTATATTCCAGAGCTTTCTTCAGTTACAGAGCTTTGAGTTCGGATAGGGCATTTTCATAACTATTCTGTTAACCCTCTGGGGTCTTCATTTATGGGTCACACGGGATTAAGATAAAAATAGATTTGAGTAAAATCAATGAAATATATTTTTGTTCAATAATATTTTTCTTTTCTTTTTTGGTGTTTTGAGATAATTTTATGATTAATAATTAATATTTATGCAATAATTATGACCCATTTTTTCCCATTGAATATAATATATAATTTAATTTTTTTTTTTTATTAAAGCTGTATTTGATTTTAGAGTCAAGCCTAGGCCTTTTCTAAATGAAATCGTGCCATCCGGTGGACACATTGAGCATTTTTATCACGCAATAGCACATTTTTACCACCATAGTGGATCTCGCGTTTTATAAAAAAAACCGCCATTTCCTATGAGGGTCATTTTTGACCCGAAGACAATTTTTTTTACGACCACTTAAACTTTTCAAATCCTGTCCCCAATTGTTTTATACCAAGTACCAATTAAGTCACCAAGTTTCAGACCATTCCGATGAAGCTATGATTTTTAACACAAAAACAGAAAAAAGAAAATTCGGGTCAGAAATGACCGAAGACCCTCCAGAGGGTTAAATGAAATGCTGTAGAAATGAAGCTTGACTGCGGACGGTGATGATGTCATACCTGCAGTGGACCACGATTGGTCCGGCGTTGGTGGGTGATTTGGCTTTGACCCGGCGCACAAAGCCCAGCAGGCCCGTGGCGTGATACGGGACGCCGTGATCCGGCCAGCCGGTGAAGTGGAACTGGCTGATCTCGCGGATCTCATGAGCTCCTCGCTGAGGAGAGAGAGACACGCGTCACAATCTGAAGAACACGCCCACCAATCCAACGCTCTCGGTTGACTTTGCATTGCGTGAAACGCCTCATTGTCATTTCGGATTTATAACAAAAAACAGAACAATGTCTAAAAGCTGATATGTGACAAAGTGTACAGCAAACAAGCTAAACAAAACCTACAACCAAAACCCAGACGTTTCTATAAGCTATTGACCCAAAAAACAAGCATTTAAAGGGTTAGTTCACCCAAAACTGTAAATTGTGTCATTAATGACTGAGCCTCATGTGGTTGGACACCCGTCAGACCTCCGTTCATCTTCAGACACAAATGAAGATATTTTAGTGTAAAGCTGATGCTCTGAAAGGCCTCCATTGGCTCAACTTTACACTCTCAAGACCCTTAAAAGACACTAAAGACTAAAGTTTCAAAGTCCATCTCACTACAGCGGCTCTACAATAACTTTATGAAGACGAGAATAGTTTCTGTGCGCAAAAAAAACGTAAACAACGACTTATATAGTGATGACGATTTCAAAACACTGCATCATGAAGCTTCGAAGCGTTAAGAATCAGTGAGTCGATTCAGCGGTTCAGAGCGTTATGAATCAGTGAGTCGAATCATGATTCGGATCGCGTGTCAAACTGCCAAACTGCTGAAATTTGACGATTCAAACCGCTGAATCGACTCACTGATTCATAACGCTCCAAACCGCTGAATCGACTCACTGATTCATAACGCTCTGAACCGCTGAATCGACTCACTGATTCATAACGCTCCGAACCACTGAATCGACTCACTGATTCATAACGCTCTGAACCGCTGAATCGACTCACTGATTCATAATGCTCCGAACCGCTGAATCGACTCACTGATTCATAACGCTCTGAACCACTGAATCGACTCACTGATTCATAACGCTCTGAACCGCTGAATCGACTCACTGATTCATAACGCTCTGAACCGCTGAATCGACTCACTGATTCATAACGCTTCGAAGCTTCATGAGGCCGTGTTTTGAAATCGTCATCACTATATAAGTCGTTATTTAGGGTTTTTTTGCGCACAAAAACTATTCTCGTCTTCATAAAGTTATTGTAGAGCCGCTGTAGTAAAAACGTATTTCTGTGTTTTTTAGCTTGTTTGCTGTACACTTTGTCACATATCACCTTTTCGACATTGTTCTGTTTTTTGTTATAAGTCCGAAATGACAAGGATGCAGCTTCACGCAATGCAAAGTCAATGGAGAGCGTTGGATTGTTTCCCCCCCGGTGTGGGCGTGGCCTAAATACGCTCAAAAAACATGAAGGGCCTTTGCTCACCTTCTCCACCGCAAACGTCCGGATCACGTACTCCGACAGAAGCTGCGTCTCGATCAGCGTCACCTTAATGTCTCTGTAGATCTCAGTGTCGTCCGGCCAGTATTTACAGCACTTCACCTGAGACACAAACACACAGCTCAGGTTATGGAAATATGATATTCCTACACTCGTGTGAATGAAGCGCTGGAGATGAAGCGCTGGAGGGTGAGGGAGGCTTAAGTAGAAGAGCTGATTAACACATGTATGGACCCAGAACTCTCCGGATCATGAGGGAATGATGGACCACTCATCTCATCACAGTCCACTTCTCAAACTGAACTATACCTTACATCTGTAACCATAGCAACACAGGTAAGACCAGGGTAAGCACAGGTAAACTACAGCGCCTGTTAATGGGAAACACTCACATTCATTCATGTGATGTCACCTGATTAAAGACAGACGGTTTCACACCTTTACCCTTTCAATTGTTTTAAATATGTGATTAAAAATGCTGTAGTAGATACTGCCTCAATAATAAAATAAAAGAATAATAAAAAAAAAATCTAAAAAAACAAAAACAAAAAAAATAAATAATAATAAAACAATTTATAAAGTTAAACAACACAAATTGCAATAAAAATAGAATAAAACAAATTAACAAAATAAAATAGAATAAAGAAATAATCAAAAACAAAACAACAACACAAAATATAATAAAATAAGAATAGAATTAAAATAAAAAATAATAAAATGAAATAGTATATATGATAACAGTTCTGATGATTTATTAAATGCTTCATAAAAAAATAATCAAATCTAATTATTAAACTCCAAACACACTGAGCTAAATATTCAACTATATCACTGATCCACTCATTTCAATTATCATAGTCATAATTAAGATATAAAATGTTGAAAATATGATTTTAAATGTCCCCATTATTAGATAAAGTCAAATATATGATTTTAAAAGTCCTCATTATTAGATAAAGTCAAAGATATGACATGCTAAGTCATAATTATAAGATTAAATGTTTAAAATATGATTTTAAAAGTCATAATAGTGAGATAAAATGATGAAAATACGACATGCCAAGTCATAATTAAAAGATAAAATGTTGAAAATATGATTTTAAAAGTCCTCATTATTAGATAAAGTCAAAAATATGATTTTAAAAGTCATAATAGTGTGATAAAATGTTGAAAATATGACATGCTAAGTCATAATTATAAGATAAAATGTTGAAAATATGATTTTAAATGTCCTCATTATTAGATAAAAAGTCAAAAATATGATTTTAAAAGTCCTCATTATTGGATAAAGTCAAAAATATGATTTTAAAAGTCCTCATTATTAGATAAAGTCAGAAATATGACATGCTAAGTCATAATTATAAGATAAAATGTTGAAAATATGATTTTAAATGTCCTCAATATTAGATAAAAATATGATTTTAAAAGTCATAATAGTGAGTTAAAATGTCGAAAATACGACAAGATAAGTAATAATTATAAGACAACATTTTGAAAATATGATTTTAAAAATGCTCATTATTAGATAAAGTCAAAAATATGACATGCTAAGTCATAATTATAAGAGAAATTGTTGAAAATATGACATGCTAAGTCATTGTGAGATGAACAGCTGAAAATAGGACTTTACATCTTTTAGAATTTTTATCTCAGAATTTAAAGTCAAAATTATGACTTAAAAATGTAAATTATGATTAAAAGTCCTAATTATGAGATAAAAAGCAGAAATTCGATTTTAAAAAGTAAATTATGAACCAAACACACACTAAGACATTAAGAGATGAAATCATGCTTGTTATTATTTTTAAATGCGCTTTTAATTTTTTGATTCACACTTACATTATTGTTTTCATTTTTGTGCAATATATTTTTTGACATATGTATATTAATATATGTTCTCTAGAGCTGAACTCATGATTAATGTACTTTAGCCAGTTATGATTCAGCACTGAACTGATTTCTGCTCAATAATGAGTGTGTGTGTGTGTGTTTAGAGATGTTCATCAGTAATGGAGGTGTTGTCCTGTTTTCACTGTAAAGCTGCCCCTGATTCACTGAAGATCCTTCATTCATCAACACCTGGAGTGTGTGTCAGCCAATCAGAGCCAAGAGCTCAATCCTCATCCACACATTAGGCACAGCTAAACGAGTTCTGGCCTTCCAGACGTGACACCGACACCCGACCGGACCGGATCCGAACTCCATTACCACACAAGCTCATTATGAGGCAATATGATCCAGCCACACTAATAACTCTCACACGCTAGAGTGTTGCTTTCCAATCTAATACTGCAGCCATAAACACAAGCACTACACATGTGACAACACGATTACACAACACCAGCGCTGAGGAGAGAGAGCACTGGGAACACTGGGACCCCAGACGCTTCTGAGAGAGATAATTCAATCTCCTCCACCATCATTACAGAGGGAATGTGATTGGAGACACGCGAGTCTCCCGCTGGGATTATATGATGGAAAAAACTCCACATTATTTCAGCAATTAGGACGGATTCTGTCTGTCTGCATGTGATGGGCTTAACACATACAGGGAATCAAACTCTGTCTTAAACTCTATAATCTGAAGGTTATGCATTATTCATAAATATACTAGACAGACTGACTATCATTCAAAAGTTTGGGGTCAGTAAAGAAATTAATATTTTATTGATCAAGTACGCATTAATTTGACCAAAAGCTGTTGAATTTAATGATTAATAAATACAAATTAAATTAAATTAAACAGTACAACACAACATGAAATAAAATAAAATAGATTAAAATAAAATAGAAATTTTTTTTATTAAAATAAAATGAAATAGATAAAAAATCGATTAAATGTATTTTCAATGCATTAAATTGATCAAAAGCTGTTGACTTTAGTGTGAACCAGAAGAAGCTTTATCAGTATTTAGCTTGAGAATATTGCAGGATTTGATCTCATGTAAACAGTCCAAGAGCGAAGAAGAATTAGAATCAGGCTTGGAGGACAAACAGAGCTGAGTTTCATCCGCATAGCAGTGGAAATTAATACCACATTTCCTAAAAATATGATTGAGAGGTAATAGGTAGATCATAAATATAAGAGGGCCCAAGACTGAGCCTTGAGGAACACCGGTGGGAAGAGATGAGGAATATTTCATCAACCGTTCAAAACTATTGAGAGGAGAAAGGACAGGGTCATAGGACACACACTATATCTCCAGAAGTGTTGTTCCGCCCCTTCACACACACATGAGCTTCCCATTCTTCATCCGTAGGGTTTAATATGGAGTCTCAGCAATCTAACAGCTTCAGCTCTTCTTTCCTCGAGGTTTAGGAGTGTGTTTATGGGGATTCTTCATTTGTTATGTTGGACGAGAAGGCCTGGCTCTCAGTCTCTGCTCTAATTCATCCCAAAGCTGTTCTATCGGGTTGAGGTCAGGACTCCAGTTCCTCCACACCAAACTCCTCATCCATGTCTTTATGGAGACGCTTTGAGCACTGGAGCAGTCATGCTGGGACAGGAAGGGGCCGTCCCCAAACTGGGCCCACAAAGTTGGGAGCATGAAATTGTCCAAAATGTCTTGCATTAAGAGTTCCTTTCACTGGAATAAACCCCATAATCCCCCCTCCACCTAACTTTACACTTGGCACAATGCAGTCAGGCAAGTCCTGTTCTCCTGGCAACCGCCAAACCCAGACTCGTCCATGGGATTGTCAGACAGAGAAGCGTGATTGGTCAGTCAAAGAACACGTCTCCACTGCTCTAGAGTCCAGTGGCGGCGCACTTTACCCCACTGCATCCCACGCTTTGCATTGCTCTTGGTGCTGTAAGGCTTGGATGAGCTGCTCGGCCATGGAAACCCATTCCATGAAGCTCTACACACTGTTCTTGAGCTCATCTGAAGGACACAGAAGTTTGGAGGTCTGGAGCTCTTGACTCTGCAGAAAGTTGAAGACTTCTGTGACCCTCAGCATGCGCTGACCCCGCTCTGTGTCCCTCAGCATGCGCTGACCCCGCTCTGTGACCCTCAGCATGCGCTGACCCCGCTCTGTGTCCCTCAGCATGCGCTGACCCCGCTCTGTGACCATCAGCATGCGCTGACCCCGCTCTGTGTCCCTCAGCATGCGCTGACCCCGCTCTGTGACCCTCAGCATGCGCTGACCCCGCTCTGTGTCCCTCAGCATGTGCTGACCCCGCTCTGTGACCCTCAGCATGTGTTGACCCCGCTCTGTGACCCTCAGCATGCGCTGACCCCGCTCTGTGACCCTCAGCATGTGCTGACCCCGCTCTGTGACCCTCAGCATGCGCTGACCCCGCTCTGTGACCCTCAGTATGCGCTGACCCCGCTCTGTGACCCTCAGCATGCGCTGACCCCGCTCTGTGACCCTCAGCATGCGCTGACCCCGCTCTGTGACCCTCAGCATGTGCTGACCCCGCTCTGTGACCCTCAGCATGTGCTGACCCCGCTCTGTGACCCTCAGCATGCGCTGACCCCGCTCTGTGACCCTCAGCATGCGCTGACCCCGCTCTGTGACCCTCAGCATGCGCTGACCCCGCTCTGTGACCCTCAGCATGCGCTGACCCCGCTCTGTGACCCTCAGCATGCGCTGACCCCGCTCTGTGGCCCTCAGCATGTGCTGACCCCGCTCTGTGACCCTCAGCATGTTCAGTCTTAATTCTTCCAGTTCTACTTTTAAACATGTTGAACTTTAACAATAATTAAAGTAATCAGACGTTAATGACTATACATATAAACACAAGTCTGTTTACAGGATTAGGAGAATTCAGTGTTGAAATATGAAGATGCATTGACAGCATTACATACATGTTTTATTATTTAATGGATAGATGGACAGACGAATAGTGGGATGGATGGGTGGATGGATGGATGGATAGATAGATAGATTTGGATGGATAGATTTAGATGGATAAATGGATGGATGGATGGAGGGATAGACTAATGGATAGATGGAAGGATGGATGGATGGAAGGATGGGTGGGTGGAGATATGAATGGATGGATGAAAAGACGAATGGATGGATGGGTGGATGGATATACAGACAAATAGTGGGATGGATAAATGGATGGATGGATGGACAGATAGGTAGATAGATAGATGGATGGATGGATGGATGGATAGATGGATATACAGTCAAATAGTGGGATGGATAAATGGATGGATGGATGGATAGATAGGTAGATAGATAGATGGATGAATGGATAGATAGATGAATGGATGGATGGATAAACGAATGGATGAATGGATGGATGGATGGATAGACGAATGGATGGATGGATGGATGGATGGATAGATGGATGGATGGATGAATGGATGGATGGATGGATGAATGGATGGATGGATGGATAGACGAATGGATGGATGGATGGATGGATGGATAGATGAATGGATGGATGGATGGATGGATAGATGAATGGATGGATGGATGGATGGACGAATGGATGGACGAATGGATGGATGGATGGATAGACGAATGGATGGATGGATGGATAGAGAAGAGTGTTTACAGGTTTGGTGAGTGTGATCACTGCTGTAATATGGTCATTATTGTTGGATGGTTTATTATAGAGAACTGTAGACTGAAGCAGTTGTTCATCAGAGGCTGATATCAGGTGTTTCTCAATGTCAAGGACACTTCCTCTAGGACTGGTCCTTCCTCTTCCTCTGCAGGACTGGTCCTTCCTCTTCCTCTAGGACTGGTCCTTCCTCTTCCTCTAGGACTGGTCCTTCCTCTTCCTCTAGGACTGGTCCTTCCTCTTCCTCTAGGACTGGTCCTTCCTCTTCCTCTAGGACTGGTCCTTCCTCTTCCTCTAGGACTGGTCCTTCCTCTTCCTCTGGGACTGGTCCTTCCTCTTCCTCTAGGACTGGTCCTTCCTCTTCCTCTATGACTGGTCCTTCCTCTTCCTCTAGGACTGGTCCTTCCTCTTCCTCTAGGACTGGTCCTTCCTCTTCCTCTAGGACTGGTCCTTCCTCTTCCTCTAGGACTGGTCCTTCCTCTTCCTCTAGGACTGGTCCTTCCTCTTCCTCTAGGACTGGTCCTTCCTCTTCCTCTGGGACTGGTCCTTCCTCTTCCTCTAGGACTGGTCCTTCCTCTTCCTCTGGGACTGGTCCTTCCTCTTCCTCTAGGACTGGTCCTTCCTCTTCCTCTAGGACTGGTCCTTCCTCTTCCTCTAGGACTGGTCTTTCCTCTTCCTCTGGGACTGGTCCTTCCTCTTCCTCTAGGACTGGTCCTTCCTCTTCCTCTAGGACTGATTCTTCCTCTTCCTCTAGGACTGGTCCTTCCTCTTCCTCTGCAGGACTGGTCCTTCCTCTTCCTCTAGGACTGGTCCTTCCTCTTCCTCTGGGACTGGTCCTTCCTCTTCCTCTAGGACTGGTCCTTCCTCTTCCTCTGGGACTGGTCCTTCCTCTTCCTCTAGGACTGGTCCTTCCTCTTCCTCTAGGACTGGTCCTTCCTCTTCCTCTGCAGGACTGGTCCTTCCTCTTCCTCTGCAGGACTGGTCCTTCCTCTTCCTCTAGGACTGGTCCTTCCGTTTCCTCTGGGACTGGTCCTTCCTCTTCCTCTAGGACTGGTCCTTCCTCTTCCTCTAGGACTGATCCTTCCTCTTCCTCTAGGACTGGTCCTTCCTCTTCCTCTGGGACTGGTCCTTCCTCTTCCTCTAGGACTGGTCCTTCCTCTTCCTCTAGGACTGATCCTTCCTCTTCCTCTAGGACTGGTCCTTCCTCTTCCTCTGGGACTGGTCCTTCCTCTTCCTCTAGGACTGGTCCTTCCTCTTCCTCTGGGACTGGTCCTTCCTCTTCCTCTAGGACTGGTCCTTCCTCTTCCTCTAGGACTGGTCCTTCCTCTTCCTCTGCAGGACTGGTCCTTCCTCTTCCTCTGCAGGACTGGTCCTTCCTCTTCCTCTGCAGGACTGGTCCTTCCTCTTCCTCTAGGACTGGTCCTTCCGTTTCCTCTGGAACTGGTCCTTCCTCTTCCTCTAGGACTGGTCCTTCCTCTTCCTCTAGGACTGGTCCTTCCTCTTCCTCTAGGACTGGTCCTTCCTCTTCCTCTAGGACTGGTCCTTCCTCTTCCTCTGGGACTGGTCCTTCCTCTTCCTCTAGGACTGGTCCTTCCTCTTCCTCTAGGACTGGTCCTTCCTCTTCCTCTGCAGGACTGGTCCTTCCTCTTCCTCTAGGACTGGTCCTTCCTCTTCCTCTAGGACTGGTCCTTCCGTTTCCTCTGGGACTGGTCCTTCCTCTTCCTCTAGGACTGGTCCTTCCTCTTCCTCTAGGACTGGTCCTTCCTCTTCCTTCAGAGGCGAGGCGAGGCTCCTCTTTAGCATTCGGAGAACAGGTAAATGGAACAGGCTAGCAAGTGCGCGTCAGCCTCATTACGTCAGTGAAAAGGTCCGTTAGCCATCAATAACGTAATTTGTATAATATCAATACGGTTGTAATTTGTACTGGCATTTAAAAGTTAAACTTTACTTATATTTACTACGGTTATAACAAATGTTTGGTAATGTAAATACTTACACCTGAAAGCGTATTGCCCCGTTAACGCTCCGACTCCGCCAACGTCCGATATTTTGTATTTTTTGAACAAGATAGCAAAGCTGCGCGCATTGGATTGTGGGTGATTTGAGAGCGCGAAGTGCGCAAAGTCTACTCGTAAGCATCCTTTCCTGTATATGGCATATTTTTCGAACAAAGGACTCAGACCTTGGTTGAAATTCTGAGGATCCTCGACATTGGAACAGCCCTTCGACGGACGTCAATGACGTAGCATCCTCAGAATTCTGGCTTCAGAGGATCCTTCCTTGACATTGAGAAACGCCTAATGTCTGTTGTCTGAATATAAAGCTCAGCTCTGCTGTTACAGCCTCAGCCTCTCAGCCTCAGCCTCTCTCCGTCCGTCTGCGTCTGATAATGAGCGCCATTGATCAGCTTCTGGCCAGTTCACACTGATGAAGCCCAGAATGCATCATTTACTCAGCAAGTGATCCTGAGGGAGTCGATCTCACACACTCAACTCAACACACACACACACACACACACACACACACACACACACACACACACACACACACACACACACACACACACACACACACACACACACACACACACACACACACACACACTCATCTGAACTCTAGACGCGGACGGAAGACAGAAACAGATTCACATCAGCCGATGAACACACACACACACACACACACTGATCTGAGATGCAGGTGTTCGTCACACACTCGAGCACATGGTCATCACAAGATCATCACGTCTCACACTCACCCTGCCAACCTCCACCAGGTTGGTCACCATGACGATGGTTGCCGTGTTCTCCTGCCACACCATCCTCCAGAAGTCAATGACGGTCTCCTGCATCGGCCCTGCAGAGAGAACACACACACACACACACACACACACAAACACACACACACACACACACACACGATCAGACCTTCAACACGGATGGGAGCCATTCCATTATGGAACCAATTAATCTGAATTAATATTGTGTTTAATCAATTCCAGACTCTAAAGAAAACGACTTTTGACAAATGATTAAAAGTGGCTGTTAATGTGAGCAGCTGGAGGAAGGATCCGCTCTTACACACACACACACACAGAACTCTTCTAAACACTTCAGCTTCAACTCCTAAAAGTTTGGAATAATTAATGTCGTTGAAGGAAGTCTCTTCTGCAATGATGGCTCATGCTCTCAGTGACAGTGAGTTGAGATAGATAGATAGATAGATAGATAGATAGATAGATAGATAGATAGATAGATAGATAGATAGATAGATAGATAGATAGATAGATAGATAGATAGATAGATAGATAGATAGATAGATAGATAGATAGATAGATCTGAAGTAAATGTATCTTGATTTAAAAGGGTTAGAACTGTTGCTCCTCTGCGCTTAGATTAAAGAAAATACAACGTGGTTGTGGCGAGGGGGGCGTGGTTTAGCGAAGTCTGTGACGGGAGAGAGAGTCAGAGGACGAGCGGCACGTAAGTGAATCAAGGCCAAATGAGAAACACCTGTCTCTTGTTTCAGTGATTGGCATGGGGAGACAGGATATAAGCCACCCAGGAAATGGGACTGGGGAGAGAGGAGCTGGACAGACACACACTGGGACACGAGAGGAGAGAGCTGCAAAGAGGAACTGCCAGAAACAAACCGTTGACAGAGAGAGAGAACGTTTAATTTGAGTTGTGCGATGTGCACATTGTTTGTGATCTAAGTTACCACGAAATAAAAGTGAGTTTGTGTCCCAGTAAGCCGACCCCTTGTCTTCTTCCTTGTCCCTTTACGAACTTTGTTACACTGGTGCTGAAACCCGGGAGGAAGAAGACAGAGCCGCCGCCATGCAAACACTGTCAGCGACGCCATTTGCGGACGTCATCCAGGCCTGCATCGGGAGCAACATCAGTCGATGCTGGAGATCCGGGAGGAGCAGGAGCGGCGTTTCCAGGCGCTCCTCCTGGCCCAGCAGCAGGACTGTGAGCTGTTCCGGAGCTGCATCGACCGGGAGGTTCCGGCCGGGGATGCCTCATCTGCCCCGGCCAAATCCACCCACATGCAGCTCACAAAGATGGGGCCACAAGATGACCCGGAAGCGTTCCTGGACTTGTTATAGCGCTCCGCGGAGGCATGTGGGTGGCAACGACTGGACTGGCCGGTGCGCCTCATCCCGCTGCTGTCCGGAGAGGCGCAGCTAGCCGCCCAACAACTGCCAGTCCAGAACCTCCTGGTCTATGACGACCTGCGACGGGCCATTCTCCAGCGGTTCGGGCTCTCCCCTGAACAACATCGTCAGCGGTTCCGGTCGCTGACACTAGGGGAGAACACCCGGCCCTTCGTGTTGGCCCAGCAGCTCCGGGACGCCTGCCGCAGATGGCTGATGTTTGGCCAGTCGACAGTCGACCAAGTCATCGATCAAGTGGCACTGGAGCAGTTTATTGCGCGGTTGCCCAGGAAGACCGCGCAATGGGTCCAGTGCCACCGGCCGGCGTCGCTGGACCAAGCCATCCAGCTGGCGGAGGATCAAATGGTGGCCTGCCCAGCAGCTTCTCTCTCTCTCTCCCCTCTTCTTCTGCTTCCTTTTCTTTTAGGCCGGTGCCAGCTCCCTGGATGAGGGGAGGGTTCCAGTCCCGAGGTCCGCCCCGAGGACGGGTCGAGGAACTCCAGCTCCAGGCTCGCGGGTGCCCTCTAGGGGCAGGGAGCCGGCCGGGTTCCCTCCAGCCTCTGGTCCCATTTCCCCTTTCTCTCCACGCCAATCCCTTGATTCCCTTCCTGCCACTGGGGCGGCGGGGAAGTCTGGGCGGTGCGGGGACCCAGGTCACGTTATAGATCGTTGCCCAGTGATGGAGATGGGAACGCTGATCCGGGTCCCCAATGCGCCTCAAGCTGCCCCCGATCGAGCCGGGCTGTACCAAATACCAGTCAGTATTCAGGGGGGTACCTATCCGGCTTTGGTGGATTCAGGGTGTAACCAGACCTCTATCCATCAAAGCCTGATACAGTCGTTGGCATTGGATAATAGCCGCATGGTTAAGGTACGGTGTGTGCACGGGGATGTGGTGAGTTATCTGCTGGTGACGGTTATAATTCAATTTCAGGGACAAAAGCATAGAGTGGAGGTGGCAGTTAACCCGCACCTCCGACATCCGCTAATTTTGGGTACGAATTGGCCAGCATTTGGTAGTTTATTGGGGTGTCTATGTGCGGATGTCTCTGGGGAAAAGAAGGGGCGGGGAGAGAAAGTGGCTGCGCAGGTTGGGGAGACTGAGCCGGGACCATCGGGTACTGTTGCAGAGGAACGGAGTGGTGTAGAGAGGCTGATCCTCACTGACCGCAATGATTTTCCTCTGGAGCAGTCCCAAGATGAGTCGCTGAAAAATGCGTTTGCCCAGGTCAGAGCGATCGACGGGCAGAGGTGGACAAAGTACACAACTCTATTACTTGAGTAAAAGTAAAAGTACTACTGGTCAAATATTACTCCGTTACAAGTGAAAGTTCTAAAAACAGATTTTTACTTAAGTAAAAGTACAGAAGTATTTGTTTTTAAAAGTACTTAAGTATCCAAAGTAAATTTCCTTTTTTTATGTCAATGCATTATTTTATTATTGTTGCATTGTTGTATAAATGCACATTATGCCACCAAGGTATTTTAAGCCATTCAGTGATGCTCCATCCGACATGCTAGCATACGACTACCTTAAACTAATTTCTTTACATTTGTATAGAGCGTTGTAACTTTTATACAAGTATTGAAATGTTCAATATCTTGTATAAAAGTTACAAAGCTCTTTACAAAGCTGCTGTCACTTTAAGGCTGAATGCATGGACCCTATACACTGATACGCATCCAATATTCTCCCAACTGTTTACTCTTCTCTTTCTCCCAGACATTTACATTTTATGAGACATGCATCAAAGTGTATGCCAACTAAACTAATATTTAATCTTTTGAGAAAACTGAAACATACTTTTTAAGTATAGCCATGGGTGCACACACTGTGCCAAGGAACCGTCTTCTTCCATTTTGCTGTAAACTGATCAGTGTTAAAAAAAATTTTTGGGAAACTTCACAGGACCCAATACAAGAGTGATTACTGATAGGCTGTCTGCAAAAAAAAAGCTTTTAAAGACTTTTAAAGAAGAAAAAATCATCCACTGACTTTCAGAACTGCTACAGAAACGACTTTCGACTTTGAGGATCTTGATAGAAATGTAGTGGAGTAAAAAGTACGATATTTGTCTTTCAAATGTAGTGAAGTTAAAGTATAAGTATCCCTAAAAAATAATACTCCAATAAAGTACAGATCACATGTTCCTCAAAAAGTGTACTTAAGTACAGTACTCAAGTAAATGTACTTCGTTACTGTCCACCTCTGTCGACGGGCAGCTTCTCCAACCTGAGCAGCCACTCTCTTATCCTTATTTTGCCATATTAAAAGACAGGTTGTATCGAGTGACCCAGGACACTCAGTCAAACCAAGATACAACCCAGTTGTTAGTACCAAAAAGCCGTCGGGAAATGCTTTTCCAGGCGGCTCATTCTAATCCTATGGCCGGTCATTTAGGTCAAGCGGCCACACTGAATCGTTTAATGGTCCGTTTTTTTTGGCCGGGCATTCACGAGAACGTGCGCAGATGGTGCGCATCGTGTCGTGAATGTCAGCTGATAAATCCACCGGCCGTTTCAAAAGCGCCATTGCGCCCTCTTCCGCCTATGCAGGTCCCCTTCGAGAGAATTGGCATGGACCTCATCGGACCATTAGAGCGATTTGCATTGGTCCTGGTGGACTATGCAACACGATACCCCGAAGCAATTGCTCTCCGTACCATTTCTGCGAAGAGTGTTGCGGAGGCTTTGTTTAGTTTAATCTCCCGGGTGGGGATCCCGAAAGAGATCCTCACCGATCAAGGCACGGCGTTTATGTCACGTACATTACGCGAACTTTATGGATTATTGGGCATTAAATCGATCGGCACCAGTGTTTATCACCCACAGACGGATGGTTTAGTGGAACGGTTTAATCGCACTTTGAAGGCAATGATCCGAAAGTTCGTACAGGAAGACGCCAAAAATTGGGATAAATGGTTGGAGTCCCTGTTGTTTGCTGTACGTGAGGTCCCGCAAGCCTCCACTGGGTTTTCCCCATTCGAGCTTCTCTATGGATGTCAGCCCTGGGGGTGTTGGACGTCCTCAGAGAGGCTTGGGAGGACGGACCATCGCAAGGCAAAAACGAAATTCAGTATGTCATGGACCTGAGAACAAAACTCCACACATTGGGGCGGCTATCCGTGGAGAATTTGTTACAGGCTCAAGACAAACAGAGCCGGCTATACAATAGGGGAACGAAACTGCGTGAATTTTCACAGGGAGATAAAGTGCTTGTATTACTCCCAACTTCTAGCTCAAAATTGCTCGCCAAGTGGCAAGGGCCGTTTGTGGTCACACGGCGAATAGGAGATCTCGATTATGAGGTGGTTCGATCGGATAGGGGTGGGGCACATCAAATATACCACCTTAACCTCCTTAAAAAATGGAGTGAGGCGGAGTCAGTGATGTTGGCAGCGGCCGTGAGCGGAGAGGAGGATCTCGGGCCAGAGGTAAGCACAAAAAGTTCATCCCTCGCCCTGGCTCCAGGGGGAGATCATCTCTAGCTGTTGCAGCTCACTGACAGAGCCCAGTTGCAGGAACTTTTTGCGGATGTGTTCTCGCCCGTACCCGGTCGGACAAACCTCATTCAGCACCATATCGAGACAGAGCCGGTCGTGTCCGGACTTATAGGTTACCAGAACACAAAAAAAAAGTGGTTCAGGAAGAATTAGAGGCGATGTTAGACATGGGAGTAATAGAAGAATCCTACAGTGATTGGGCCAGCCCGATAGTTTTAGTTCCTGTTTCAGTGATTGGCGTGGGGAGACAGGATATAAGCCACCCAGGAAATGGGACTGGAGAGAGAGGAGCTGGACAGACACTGGAGTGAGAGAGAGTGTGTGTGTGTGTGTGTGTGTACAGCTGATCTACACTGGAGTGAGTGAGAGAGAGTGTGTGTGTGTGTGTGTGTGTGTGTACAGCTGATCTACACTGGAGTGAGAGAGTGTGTGTGTGTACAGCTGATCTACACTGGAGTGAGAGAGTGTGTGTGTGTGTGTACAGCTGATCTACACTGGAGTGAGAGAGTGTGTGTGTGTACAGCTGATCTACACTGGAGTGAGAGAGTGTGTGTGTGTGTGTGTGTGTGTGTGTGTGTGTGTGTGTGTGTGTGTGTGTGTGTACAGCTGATCTACACTGGAGTGAGAGAGTGTGTGTGTACAGCTGATCTACACTGGAGTGAGAGAGTGTGTGTGTACAGCTGATCTACACTGGAGTGAGAGTGTGTGTGTGTGTGTGTGTGTGTGTACAGCTGATCTACACTGGAGTGAGAGAGAGAGTGTGTGTGTGTGTGTGTGTGTGTGTGTGTGTGTACAGCTGATCTACACTGGAGTGGGAGAGTGTGTGTGTACAGCTGATCTACACTGGAGTGAGTGAGTGTGTGTGTACAGCTGATCTACACTGGAGTGAGAGAGTGTGTGTGTACAGCTGATCTACACTGGAGTGAGAGTGTGTGTGTGTGTGTGTGTGTGTGTGTGTACAGCTGATCTACACTGGAGTGTGTGTGTGTGTGTGTGTGTGTGTGTGTGTGTGTGTGTACAGCTGATCTACACTGGAGTGAGAGAGTGTGTGTGTGTGTGTGTACAGCTGATCTACACTGGAGTGAGAGAGTGTGTGTGTGTGTGTGTGTGTGTGTGTGTGTGTGTGTACAGCTGATCTACACCGGAGTGAGAGAGAGAGTGTGTGTGTGTGTGTGTGTGTGTGTGTGTGTGTGTGTGTACAGCTGATCTACACTGGAGTGAGAGAGAGTGTGTGTGTGTGTGTGTGTGTGTGTGTGTGTGTGTGTGTGTGTGTGTGTGTACAGCTGATCTACACTGGAGTGAGAGAGAGTGTGTGTGTGTGTGTGTGTGTACAGCTGATCTACACTGGAGTGAGAGAGAGTGTGAGTGTGTGTGTGTGTGTGTGTGTGTGTGTGTGTGTACAGCTGATTTACACTGGAGTGAGAGAGAGTGTGAGTGTGTGTGTGTGTGTGTGTGTGTGTACAGCTGATCTACACTGGAGTGAGAGAGAGTGTGAGTGTGTGTGTGTGTGTGTGTGTGTACAGCTGATCTACACTGGAGTGAGAGTGTGTGTGTGTGTGTGTATACAGCTGATCTACACTGGAGGAATATTCACTGATTACTGGAGTTATGATCAGATTAATGCTTTGGTGAGTTTATTATTTTGCTTCCTTCTCAGCTCTTGTTCTTCTTGTGCAGTTTGAAATGGCAACCGCATGTTTCTCAGCGTCTCGAAGGCTCAAATGTCTTCCCTCGCTCCCACAT
>JARQWZ010005357.1:25000-32500 GCA_033150135.1 Gobio occitaniae
GGCAGGGGCAGTGTGTGTGTGTGTGTGTGTGTGTGTGTGTGTGTGTGTGTGTGTGTGTGTGTGTGTGTGATGGGTAGGTTTAGGGGCAGGGGCAGTGTGTGTGTGTGTGTGTGTGTGTGTGTGTGATGGGTAGGTTTAGGGGCAGGGGCAGTGTGTGTGTGTGTGTGTGTGTGTGTGTGTGATGGGTAGGTTTAGGGGCAGTGTAAGGGGATAGAAAATACGGTTTGTACGGTATAAAAACCATTACGCCTATGGAATGTCCTCACATTTCACAAAAACAAACATGTGTGTGTGTGTGTGTGTGTGTGTGTGTGTGTGAGAGAGAGAGAGAGAGAGAGAGAGAGAGAGAGAGAGAGAGAGAGAGAGAGTGTGTGTGTGTGTGTGTGTGTGTGTCTATGTGAGTGTGTGAGTGTGTGTGTGTGTATGTGAGTGTGAGTGTGAGTGTGAGTGTGAGTGTGAGTGTGAGTGTGAGTGTGTGTGTGTGTGTGTGTGTGTGTGATGGGTAGGTTTAGGGGCAGTGTGTGTGTGTGTGTGTGTGTGTGTGTGTGTGTGTGTGTGTGTGTGTGTGTGTGATGGGTAGGTTTAGGGGCAGTCTAAGGGGATAGAAAATACAGTTTAAAAACCATTACGCCTATGGAATGTCCTCACATTTCACAAAAACAAACATGTGTGTGTGTGTGTGTGTGTGTGAGAGAGAGAGAGAGAGAGAGAGAGAGAGAGAGAGAGAGTGTGTGTGTGTGTGTGTGTGTCTATGTGAGTGTGTGCGTGTGTGTGTGTATGTGAGTGTGTGTGTGAGTCTGTGTGTGTTTGAAGCTCAGAAGCTCTACTGGACTGACAGCTGCATCTCCAAGTCCCAGCAGAGAACATCACACACACACACACACACACACACACACACACACACACACACACACACACACACACACACACACACACACACACACACACACACACACACACACACACACACACACACACACACTGGCAGTAAGTGCAGTCATTAGATCAATGCAGGAGAAGCAGCTAAAATGAGTAAATCAACAGTAACTCTCCCTCAGTCATTAGTTGCATTAAATATTACACTTCAAAAACATCATAATTCACTTCTGTCTCGTTCTCCAGCGCAAACATCCTCACGATCACTGGAGAAACGACTGGAGGAGAGAAACGACTGGAGGAGAGAAACGACCGGAGGAGAGAAACGGAGTGAGTTTGAGCTTAAAACAAGAAGAGAAACGACTGGAGAGATGAAGACAATTATCAAAATCAGTTTATGATTAAAATAGAATTAAGTTTATTCTTCTAATCTCCACTTGATGTTTAGACTAGTTGTGGTTGTGTTATAGTTAAAGCAGGTGAGCGGCGCTGCGGTGTGTGTGTGTGAGTGTGTGTGTGTGTGTGTGTGTGTGTGTGTGTCACTACCATGTAATATTAATGAGCACACAGAGACTTTGTCTTTCAGTGGGCTTTATATTATGCTGGTTGTAGGTGAATTCAGCAGCTCACACACACATACACACACACACACACACACACACACACACACACACACACACACACACACACACACACACACACACACACACACACACATCAGATGAAGAATGGTGGGTTTCCAGAAATGACTGTCAGCATCTCTTGACAGCTGAAGTTTGTGATACAGTGTGTGCAGTTTTTCCCCTTTTTGGCAGAATCTTCAGACTTCAGCATAAAGTTTTCTCTTGTTTTTTTTCTCTTTCTTTCTTTTTTTTTGCTGAAACTTCTCCAATAAGTTTTTGTAGCACATTTGTTTTTCCTGGAAATGTGCAGTTGAAGATATTCTGGGAGTGAAGCACCAGGTGTAGTTCGACTCGACTCGGAGTGTGTGTCGTTATGAAGCTGTTATTGCTTTAATATCAGTGTTTGCAGTTATAATATTACAGTCTGATCATATCAGGGCTTATTTTGTCTTATTTTTAAATGACACTTTTCCATATATTCACATAGAGAACAGAAGATCTACACTGGAGTGAGAGAGAGTGTGTGTGTGTGTGTGTGTGTGTGTGTACAGCAGCTGATCTACACTGGAGGAATATTTCACTGATTTACTGTATTTTTAATAAATCAAATAAAACAGCCTTGGTGAGCAGAAGAGACTCTTTCAGAAACATTACAAAATCTGACCGAACGCAAACTTTTTAATAGTAATATAGATTTAATTGCCTATCTAAACACATTTGAATAGAGTGTGTTAGTATGCAGAGAAACACGCTTGGCCCTCGTGCATGTGTGTGTGTGTGTTTTAATTGAGACACAGAGGACAGCAGCATGCAATGCTCTAATAAACAGGTAATTATGCAAATCCCCACACCACAGCAGCAGATTGAGATGGCATCAGAGACGCCTCACACACACACACACACACACACACATCAGCGTTAACCTGTGAGCTCGTCCCTGCCGCCTCCGCAGGCCAGATTAGACGAGTGACAAACGCACTTCTGTTAATCCATTTATTTAATATGCCACCCGTGTGCCGCCCACCTCAGCCAGACCTGATTAATCGCTCAGGAGACGTGAAGGGCACACACTCCATCTAACCAAATAAGACCCAGTGGACTCTGTGCATCTGCCTCCACACACACACACACACAGAATTGGCTCTTACCTTGTGTAGCAATGTAGTGATTCGGCCTGTGATAACCCTGAAACACAAAATCACATGACAACCTGTGAGATTCACAACACTTCCTGTCTGAGCAAGCTCATTAACATAAGACCGCCCACATTTACATGTCGGTAACATCTGTTCAATATTCATAAAGCTGGTCTGTCACGGTGAGGTAATGAGGAAGCAAAAGAGAATCTAATACATTTACATTCATTCATTTAGCAGACGCTTCTACACACATTAGTGAGAGAAAGGGCCGCTCTCAGGAGCGTGTGTGTGTGTGTGTGTGTGTGTGTGTGTGTGAAGGGGCGGAACAACCCTTCTGGAGATATAGTGTGTGTCCTATGACCCTGTCCTTTCTCCTCTCTATAGTTTTGAACGGTTGATGAAATATTCCTCATCTCTTCCCACCGGTGTTCCTCAAGGCTCAGTCTTGGGCCCTCTTATATTTATGATCTACCTATTACCTCTCAATCATATTTTTTGGAAATGTGGTATTAATTTCCACTGCTATGCGGATGAAACTCAGCTCTGTTTGTCCTCCAAGCCTGATTCTAATTCTTCTTCGCTCTTGGACTGTTTACATGAGATCAAATCCTGCAATATTCTCAAGCTAAATACTGATAAAGCTTCTTCTGGTTCACACTAAAGTCGGCAGCTTTTGATCAATTTAATGCATTGAAAATACATTTAATCGATTTTTTATCTATTTTATTTTATTTTAATCTATTTTATTTCATTTTATTTTAATATTTTTTATTCTATGGGATGGCATTAAAGCACTACACTTCTGGTGATATAGTGTGTGTGTGTGTGTGTGTGTGTGTGTGTGTGTGTGTGTGTGTGTGTGTGTGTGTGTGTGTATGCATGAGATCGTTAGGACTTAAAACACAAACAGCTTCTGCTGAGCAAGATCATCAAATATGCAGAGAGTTTATCCAATCATAACAGAGCTCATTTACATACACAGCAGGTTTAATCCTAAAAGTGTCAGAAAGAGTTGAAAATTATCAGCTGAACACACACACATACACACACACACACACACACACACACACACACACACACACACACAGAGATTCAACCTAAAACAAACTAGTGAGGCACAGACACACCAGCAAACGAAGACAAATGTGCTAAAAGAGAAATACATTTATCAGCGAGCGTAGAGAGTTTATTGGATCGGGGTTTAAAAAGCTTCTGGAGAAGAAAAGAAAGTGCGGCATCCATCCATCCGTCGGTGCGGAGCGCTTAAGAGGCTCTTCAATACACACACACACTCTGATCTAATAATGACTGTGAGCACCGAACAAACATAAAGAGCAATAAAGCCAGAGACGGGTGAAGCATTTACATCTGTGAAGCAGAGCGACTAATGACGCCATTAACACACACACCTTCACACTCACTGACCGCTCGCATTAACACACACACCTTCACACTCACTGACCGCTCGCATTAACACACACACCTTCACACTCACTGACCGCTCGCATTAACACACACACCTTCACACTCACTGACCGCTCACCATTAACACACACACCTTCACACTCACTGACCGCTCGCATTAACACACACACCTTCACACTCACTGACCGCTCGCATTAACACACACACCTTCACACTCACTGACCGCTCGCATTAACACACACACCTTCACACTCACTGACCGCTCGCATTAACACACACACCTTCACACTCACTGACCGCTCGCATTAACACACACACCTTCACACTCACTGACCGCTCACCATTAACACACACACCTTCACACTCACACACCTTCAAACTCACTGACCGCTCGCCATTAACACACACACCTTCACACTCACTGACCGCTCACCATTAACACACACACCTTCACACTCACTGACCGCTCGCATTAACACACACACCTTCACACTCACTGACCGCTCACCATTAACACACACACCTTCACACTCACTGACCGCTCGCATTAACACACACACCTTCACACTCACTGACCGCTCACCATTAACACACACACCTTCACACTCACTGACCGCTCGCATTAACACACACACCTTCACACTCACTGACCGCTCGCATTAACACACACACCTTCACACTCACTGACCGCTCGCATTAACACACACACCTTCACACTCACTGACCGCTCGCATTAACACACACACCTTCACACTCACTGACCGCTCGCATTAACACACACACCTTCACACTCACTGACCGCTCGCATTAACACACACACCTTCACACTCACTGACCGCTCGCATTAACACACACACCTTCACACTCACTGACCGCTCGCATTAACACACACACCTTCACACTCACTGACCGCTCGCATTAACACACACACCTTCACACTCACTGACCGCTCGCATTAACACACACACCTTCACACTCACTGACTGCTCGCATTAACACACACACCTTCACACTCACTGACCGCTCACCATTAACACACACACCTTCACACTCACTGACCGCTCGCATTAACACACACACCTTCACTCACTGACCGCTCGCATTAACACACACACCTTCACACTCACTGACCGCTCGCATTAACACACACACCTTCACACTCACTGACCGCTCGCATTACCACACACACCTTCACACTCACTGACCGCTCGCATTAACACACACACCTTCACACTCACTGACCGCTCGCATTAACACACACACCTTCACACTCACTGACCGCTCGCATTAACACACACACCTTCACACTCACTGACCGCTCGCATTAACACACACACCTTCACACTCACTGACCGCTCGCCATTAACACACACACCTTCACACTCACTGACCGCTCGCCATTAACACACACACCTTCACACTCACTGACCGCTCGCATTAACACACACACCTTCACACTCACTGACCGCTCACCATTAACACACACACCTTCACACTCACTGACCGCTCGCATTAACACACACACCTTCACACTCACTGACCGCTCGCCATTAACACACACACCTTCACACTCACTGACCGCTCGCCATTAACATACACACCTTCACACTCACTGACCGCTCGCAATAACACACACACCTTCACACTCACTGACCGCTCGCATTACCACACACACCTTCACACTCACTGACCGCTCGCATTAACACACACACCTTCACACTCACTGACCGCTCACCATTAACCCACACACCTTCACACTCACTGACCGCTCGCATTAACACACACACCTTCACACTCACTGACCGCTCGCCATTAACATACACACCTTCACACTCACTGACCGCTCGCATTAACACACACACCTTCACACTCACTGACCGCTCGCATTACCACACACACCTTCACACTCACTGACCGCTCGCATTAACACACACACCTTCACACTCACTGACCGCTCGCATTAACACACACACCTTCACACTCACTGACCGCTCGCCATTAACACACACACCTTCACACTCACTGACCGCTCACCATTAACACACACACCTTCACACTCACTGACCGCTCGCCATTAACACACACACCTTCACACTCACTGACCACTCACCATTAACACACACACCTTCACACTCACTGACCGCTCGCCATTAACACACACACCTTCACACTCACTGACCGCTCGCCATTAACACACACACCTTCACACTCACTGACCGCTCGCCATTAACACACACACCTTCACACTCACTGACCGCTCGCCATTAACACACACACCTTCACACTCACTGACCACTCACCATTAACACACACACCTTCACACTCACTGACCACTCACCATTTACACACACACCTTCACACTCACTGACCACTCACCATTAACACACACACCTTCACACTCACTGACCGCTCGCATTAACACACACACCTTCACACTCACTGACCACTCACCATTTACACACACACCTTCACACTCACTGACCGCTCGCATTACCACACACACCTTCACACTCACTGACCGCTCGCATTAACACACACACCTTCACACTCACTGACCGCTCGCATTAACACACACACCTTCACACTCACTGACCGCTCGCATTAACACACACACCTTCACACTCACTGACCACTCACCATTAACACACACACCTTCACACTCACTGACCACTCACCATTAACACACACACCTTCACACTCACTGACCGCTCACCATTAACACACACACCTTCACACTCACTGACCGCTCGCATTAACACACACACCTTCACACTCACTGACCGCTCGCCATTAAAACACACACCTTCACACTCACTGACCGCTCGCATTAACACACACACCTTCACACTCACTGACCGCTCGCATTAACACACACACCTTCACACTCACTGACCGCTCGCATTAACACACACACCTTCACACTCACTGACCGCTCGCATTAACACACACACCTTCACACTCACTGACCGCTCGCATTAACACACACACCTTCACACTCACTGACCGCTCGCATTAACACACACACCTTCACAATCACTGACCGCTCGCATTAACACACACACCTTCACACTCACTGACCGCTCGCATTAACACACACACCTTCACACTCACTGACCGCTCGCCATTAACACACACACCTTTACACTCACTGACCGCTCGCATTAACACACACACCTTCACACTCACTGACCACTCACCATTAACACACACACCTTCACACTCACTGACCGCTCGCATTAACACACACACCTTCACACTCACTGACCGCTCGCCATTAACACACACACCTTTACACTCACTGACCGCTCGCCATTAACACACACACCTTCACACTCACTGACCGCTCGCATTAACACACACACCTTCACACTCACTGACCACTCACCATTAACACACACACCTTCACACTCACTGACCGCTCGCATTAACACACACAC
>JARQWZ010005357.1:37500-42500 GCA_033150135.1 Gobio occitaniae
TGATGTCTCAGGACTGATCACACACACATGATGACTCAGGACTGATCACACACACATGATGACTCAGGACTGATCACACACACATGATGACTCAGGACTGATCACACACACATGATGACTCAGGACTGATCACACACACATGATGACTCAGGACTGATCACACACACATGATGACTCAGGACTGATCACACACACATGATGTCTCAGGACTGATCACACACACATGATGTGTAGACCGTGTAGGTTAAATGTAGACCGTTTTATCTACCGCGGGAGTTCACTTCCACCATTATAACTGCAGCCTATATTCCTCCGGATGCTGATGCCAAGCTTGCTATGAAAGAACTTCATGCAGCCATCAGTAAACAACAGACTGATCACCCGGAAGCTGCGTTTATTGTTGCAGGTGACTTTAATCATTCAAACCTAAAGTCAGTGCTACCCAAGTTTCACCAGCATGTTTCCTGCCACACCAGAGGAAACAAAACCTTAGACCATTTTTACACAAACATGGCTGGCGCTTACGTTGCAACACCCCTCCCCCACCTGGGACAGTCAGATCACCTCTCTTTGTTCCTCATCCCCAAATATGCACCCCTCATCAACCGTGTGAAGCCATCAGTGAAAACCATCAAGGTGTGGCCTGCGGGGGCAGACTCCACACTCTAGGAAAGGTTTCTACACACAGACTGGAGTGTGTTTGCTTCTCAAGCCACCAGTGGCGCTCACACGGACATTGATTCATACACCTCCTCTGTATTGGATCATATCAATACCACCATTGACAGTGTTACAACCCAGAAACAGATCACCACATACCCAAATCAGAAGCCTTGGATGAACAGGGAAGTTCGACTCCTGCTGAAGTCACGCAATACTGCCTTCAGATCAGGAGATGCACAAGCCTACAGTACATCCAGAGCTAACCTGAAGAGGGGCATCAAAAAGGCCAAGCACTGCTACAAGCTAAAGATAGAGGGTCACTTTTCCAACTCTGACCCTCGACGCATGTGGCAGGGCATTCAGGCCATCAGTGATTACAAACCCCCCCACTCCACCCCCGCAGCCACTGATGTCAACTTCCTGAACGAGCTAAACCACTTTTACGCTCGCTTTGAAAGAGACAACAGAGAAACTGCCACCAAGCTCAAACCCTCAGCTGACCCACCAATCACACTCTCCACCACAGATGTCTGCAAGGCACTGAGCCGGATCAGCGCGCACAAGGCTGCTGGACCAGACAACATCCCTGGTCGTGTTCTCAGGGCATGTGCAGAGCAGCTCGCTGAGGTTTTTACAGACATTTTCAACCTGTCTCTTGCCCAAGCAGCTGTACCAACATGCTTTAAACGCACTTCCATTGTGCCAGTGCCGAAAAGCTCTAGCCCGAGGTGCCCTAATGACTACCGCCCTGTAGCACTCACACCCATCGTTATGAAGTGCTTTGAGCGGCTGGTCCTGGAGCACCTAAAAGACTCTCTACCATCCACATTGGACTCACACCAGTTTGCCTACCGCAGCAATAGGAGCACAGAGGATGCCGTTTCCATGGCACTGCACTCTGTGCTCACTGACCTGGACAATAAAAACACTTACGCACGTATGCTGTTTGTTGACTTCAGCTCAGCATTCAACACTGTCATCCCAACCAAGTTAATTGCCAAACTTGGAGACCTGGGCATCAATACCTCAATGTGTAACTGGATTTTGGACTTCCTAACTGACAGACCCCAGAATGTTCGTTCAGGATCCACCTGCTCCACATCCATCACTCTTAACACTGGTGTACCACAGGGCTGTGTGCTAAGCCCGTTTCTCTACTCCCTCTTCACCGCCGACTGCAAGCCTGTGTATGGATCTAATTCTATCGTCAAGTTTGCGGACGACACTACGGTGATTGGGCTCATCAGCAACAACGATGAGACTGCCTACAGGGAGGAGATCCAGCACCTGGCCACATGGTGCGCTGATAATAACCTGCTCCTCAACACCACCAAAACGAAGGAGCTCATCGTGGACTTCAGGAAGGAGTCAAGAGGCACACACGACACCATCCACATCAATGGAATGGCTGTTGAGCGTGTCTCCAGTTTCAAGTTCCTGGGGATCCACATCTCGGCGGACATGTCGTGGACGACCAACACCTCCAGCCTGGTCAAGAAGGCTCACCAGCGCCTCTTCTTCCTGAGGACACTGAGGAAGAATCAGCTCTCCTCGGCTATCCTGGTGAACTTCTATCGCTGCGCAATAGAAAGCATCCTGACCAACTGTGTGGCAGTGTGGTATGGGAGCTGCTCTGTTGCGGAGCGCAAGGCACTGCAGCGGGTGGTGAAAACTGCCCAGCGCATCACAGGGACTCCACTGCCTGCCATCGAGCACATCCAGAGGAAACGCTGTCTGCATCGAGCTCCAGCATCCTCAAGGACTCCTCTCACCCAGCCCACAGACTGTTTTCTCTCCTGCCCTCCGGCAGGCGTTTCAGGATCCTCCGGACCAGGACCAGCAGACTAAAGAACAGTTTTTTCCCCAGAGCTGTCTCTTTACTGAACTCAAACCCCCGTTGATCCACTTCCCTCATAAACTGCTAACTCTCCTACCTCACATCCACCTTCACTTTGTTATTTGCACTACCGACTGTTTATTACAGTAACAACTGTTTACATATGCATTTTGCACTACCATACCGTAACTGGATTATGCTCATTTGCACTGCCGACTGTTTTTACTGTTTTTACAGTACCAACTGTTTACATCTGTATTTTGCACCGTACTTCTCACTGTAATATGCAATCACTTCCACTGCACTTTTACACTTTTTTTTCGGATAGCTTCTGTCCATAATTTATTGCACTACCTTAATCCACTGCTATATTCCTCATTTTAGCCTAACATATCATTGTATACCTCTAACTGTAAAATTCTGTTTATAGTAATAGCCATCTCTCTATTTATAGATATATTTATATATATTCAGTATATTTCCATGTCCTGCACTTATGCAAACGTTGTATATCCTGCACTTGCTGCTATTGCACTTCTGGTTAGACCTAAACTGCATTTCGTTGCCTTGTACTTGTACTTGTGTAATGACAATAAAGTTGAATCTAATCTAATCTAATGATGACTCAGGACTGATCACACACACATGAT
The DNA here is from genome assembly GCA_033150135.1 of Gobio occitaniae. NCBI lineage: Eukaryota > Metazoa > Chordata > Actinopteri > Cypriniformes > Gobionidae > Gobio > Gobio occitaniae. The sequence goes on from JARQWZ010005357.1 coordinate 40,651, forward strand.
GTCTCAGGACTGATCACACACACATATGTCTCAGGACTGATCACACACACATGATGTCTCAGGACTGATCACACACACATATGTCTCAGGACTGATCATACACACGTGATGTCTCAGGACTGATCACACACACATGATGTCTCAGGACTGATCACACACACATGATGTCTCAGGACTGATCACACACACATGATGTCTCAGGACTGATCACACACACGTGATGTCTCAGGACTGATCACACACACATATGTCTCAGGACTGATCACACACACATATGTCTCAGGACTGATCATACACACGTGATGTCTCAGGACTGATCACACACACATGATGTCTCAGGACTGATCACACACACATATGTCTCAGGACTGATCATACACACGTGATGTCTCAGGACTGATCACACACACGTGATGTCTCAGGACTGATCACACACACATGATGTCTCAGGACTGATCACACACACATGATGTCTCAGGACTGATCACACACACATGATGTCTCAGGACTGATCACACACACATGATGTCTCAGGACTGATCACACACACATGATGTCTCAGGACTGATCATACACACATGATGTCTCAGGACTGATCATACACACATGCGATGATGTTTCCGTAGCGGTTCTTCATGCGGTTTTCGTCCTTCTTGGCTGAATCCCAGGGCGCAGACTGACCCTCAAAGAAGCTCTGAGGAGAGACAGACACACAGAGATCATGAGTCCTGCAGAACGGCCGTAATGAAGCACACACTCCTGGAGGAGAACGCGTCGGGATCATTATTTCGGGGAACAGGTCGAGGGTCGCCGTCCCACACTGGGGGTCAGAGGTTAAACTCAGAGATTATTCAGTTTCATCTCGTCTGAGGATCAAAACCTGGCCGGGAAAAGCTCGGATCCCAGCAGAGGAAAAAAAAATAACATAAAGGAAAAACATTCACTGCATTATTTTGTCTTGTTTTCCATTAAAAGATATAAACATTCTTAAATTAAGAAGAACAGATGAATTATTGAAAATGCTGAGTTTTTTTTATTTAACCATAAACCTCATTAAATTCTGTTTGATGCTTAAAATACTTAAAATACAGCTTCTCAAGAATATTTTTTTTACTGCAAAACGAGAGAAAAATACATCATGAGGTCAGAACAAACACACACTTACTGAAACCTGCGCACATACACACACACACACACAAACATGATCATGTGGAAATTGAGTGTTATATTCTGATAACACTGATTTGTGATTGATTTGGAGTGCAGTGCGCTTGCAGAGAGACTCCGCCCACACTCTCTTCTGATTGGCTGTGATTGTGGATCGATTTGGTTGCGAATGGAGAGACTCCGCCCACACTCTCTTCTGATTGGCTGTGATTTTGGATTGATTTGGTTGTGAATAGAGAGACACCGCCCACACTCTCTTCTGATTGGCTGTGATTGTGAATCGATTTGGTAGCGAATGGAGAGACTCCGCCCACACTCTCTTCTGATTGGCTGTGATTTTGGATTGATTTGGTTGTGAATAGAGAGACACCGCCCACACTCTCTTCTGATTGGCTGTGATTGTGAATCGATTTGGTAGCGAATGGAGAGACTCCGCCCACACTCTCTTCTGATTGGCTGTGATTTTGGATTGATTTGGTTGTGAATAGAGAGACACCGCCCACACTCTCTTCTGATTGGCTGTGATTGTGGATCGATTTGGTTGCGAATGGAGAGACTCCGCCCACACTCTCTTCTGATTGGCTGTGATTTTGGATTGATTTGGTGGTGAATGGAGGGACTCCACCCACACACTCTTCTGATTGGCTGTGATTTTGGATTGATTTGGTGGTGAATGGAGAGAC
>JARQWZ010005357.1:47500-52500 GCA_033150135.1 Gobio occitaniae
ATTTAATGTAAAAATGTAATATCAATATTATTAATTTATAAAAATAGAATATACAGTATATGCATTAAAATATTAATTCAATTAAATATAAAAAAATTAAAATGAATATTATATATAAATAAATAAATGAATGCATTGATGGTTAAATGAAAATCACTAAATCATAAATAATATTATTTTTAACTCTAAAAGTTATAAAAATGCAAAACCTATATAATAATATGTTTTTTATATTTAATTTTATTTCAGTTAATGTTCATTTTATTTCAAGCAACACATATTTTTAGGGTTTTAGTTTTAGTTAACTATAATAACCATTATTTCAAATTAATAATACATAATTAAAATCAAAAGACCTGAAATAATGAACAGTTGTATATTTAATAACAAAGATGAATAAATACTGTAACAAAATCCACTTCCTGCTAATTATTGCATTAATAATGGGATGTTATTGTAAAGTATTCCCGTGATTTTACTCTGTGAAATAGACCAATCACAAACACCTCAGAAGAATCATAACAGTCAATCATATGATGCTGCTGAAAATAATAAATAGTGGGAACCAGTCTGAGCTGGTCTTTATGCAGCTGGTTTGAGCTGGTTTGAGGCGTCTCACAGCCTGACCAGCTCAAACCGGCCTGATAAACCAGCTCAGACTGGTTTTATCTGTTCTTCAGTGAGAAAGAGACTGAAAATGCAGAAACATAAGCATACAGGTTTGGAATGACATGAGAGTGAATAAATATTGACATAACTCACATTTCACTATTGAATAATTAAGGCAAGACAAGCAATATAAGTAATTAATAAATAAAACATAACTAATATGGATATCACCATACTTCCACAGTTGATTGAGAATCACAGATTACACGTTTTCTGAAAAGTAATGTTTGAATATGCAAATGAGGTATGATCTAATTAAATATGCGCTCATTTGCATACACTTCCAGAACAGAAATCTGAACAGTGGACGAAGCCAGATTCATGTGGGGTTTTTGTTAACACATTAAGAGTCTTTCCAGAGGGGATTTTGAATGTAAAAACTAGAGGTATGTCGCATTTAATGGAAGGATAGCATCACTGCATACAGAAAAGCCTCAAAACGGCCAGATCTGCTTGTGTTTGACTCTCTTACAACAGAATAAACACAACTCCTGATATTTATCTGATACAGTGGTTACATAAAGCTTTAACTTTAGACATTTGCAAACATTAAAGGGTTAGTTCACCCAAAAATGTAAATTGTGTCATTAATGACTGAGCCTCATGTGGTTGGACACCCGTCAGACCTCCGTTCATCTTCAGACACAAATGAAGGTATTTTAGTGTAAATCTGATGCTCTGAAAGGCCTCCATTGGCTCAACTTTACACTCTCAAGACCCTTAAAAGACACTAAAGACTAAAGTTACAAAGTCCATCTCACTACAGCGGCTCTACAATAACTTTATGAAGACGAGAATAGTTTATGTGCGCAAAAAACCCTAAATAACGACTTATATAGTGATGACGATTTCAAAACACGGCCTCATCAAGCTTCGAAGCTTTATGAATCAGTGAGTTAAATCATGATTCGGATCGCGTGTCAAACCGCCAAACTGCTGAAATTTGGCGATCCAAACTGCTGAATCGACTCACTGATTCATAACGCTCTAAACCGCTGAATCGACTCACTGATTCATAACGCTCTAAACCGCTGAATCGACTCACTGATTCATAACGCTCTAAACCGCTGAATCGACTCACTGATTCATAACTCTCTGAACCGCTGAATCGACTCACTGATTCATAACGCTCTGAACCGCTGAATCGACTCGCTGATTCATAACGCTCTGAACCGCTGAATCGACTCACTGATTCATAACGCTCTGAACCGCTGAATCGACTCACTGATTCATAACGCTCTGAACCGCTGAATCGACTCACTGATTCATAACGCTCTAAACCGCTGAATCGACTCACTGATTCATAACGCTCTGAACCGCTGAATCGACTCACTGATTCATAACGCTCTGAACCGCTGAATCGACTCGCTGATTCATAACGCTCTAAACCGCTGAATCGGCTCGCTGATTCATAACGCTCCAAACCGCTGAATCGACTCACTGATTCATAACGCTCCAAACCGCTGAATCGACTCACTGATTCATAACGCTCCAAACCGCTGAATCGACTCACTGATTCATAACGCTCTGAACCGCTGAATCGACTCACTGATTCATAACGCTTCAAAGCTTCATGAGGCTGTGTTTTGAAATCGTCATCACTATATAAGTCGTTATTTAGGGTTTTTTTTGCGCACAGAAACTATTCTCGTCTTCATAAAGTTATTGTAGAGCCGCTGTAGTGAGATGGACTTTGTAACTTTAGTCTTTAGTGTCTTTTAAGGGTCTTGAGAGTGTAAAGTTGAGCCAATGGAGGCCTTTCAGAGCATCAGATTTACACTAAAATATCTTCATTTGTGTCTGAAGATGAACGGAGGTCTGACGGGTGTCCAACCACATGAGGCTCAGTCATTAATCACACAATTTACAGTTTTGGGTGAACTAACCCTTTAATGACTTGCAAGATGACGTATTCCTTCCACTGTTATATGCATAAAAGCAGTGTTTTTGCCGCTAGCGTCTTGCCTTAACCATCTCGGTTTCATTCACCCAGTCAGTGTAAAAGAAAGCTCTTGATGGATTTCCCACTCATTGGCAATGGATGGATCATGACACGACGTTGCAGGAAGGGGTGGATGAGTGGATGTGGAGGGAGGGATCGATTGACTGCCCCGTTCGTCCATTCGTTCGTGAAATATCACGTGCCTCGTTCCTGTAAAATTTCAATGAAACACGGCTAAAATCGGCCTGTGTCCCTGTTCGGCCCTGATCTGAGATCTGCTGAGATTCACTAGTCCATGGCAGTGTGTGGGTGCTGTCAATCAACAGCAAAGCATGAGTGGAAGGACGTGTGATGACGGATGATCAAACCACAACAACCCAAAGCAAAGAAAGCAGAAGCACGATGGCCAACACACACACACACACACACACACACACACACACATGTGGAGGACGGGTGATGCTGTAACGCGTGTCTACGTCCATGCAGCTCAAAGACACATGGAGGGAGAAACACACAACCTCTGTCACGCTCATGAACTTACCATTAATGGGGACTTTTTAAGCAGATACATTAGAGGTTAAACGTGAGAAGAGAGAGAGAGAGAGACAGAGAGAGAGAGAGAGAGAGGGAGGGAGAGAGAGAGAGAAAGGAGACAGGGTATAAGCAACAATACACCAAAGAGAACTAGCTCTGATCAGTCGAGGGCGTTCGGGGTTCGGGTGTTATGGGACTCAAATCACAATGAAGGAGAAAAATGAGTTTCAAATCAACCAAAAAAAGAGAGAAATGCAAATAAAAGTGGAGAGATGGACATTAACGGATCGCTTCATGGAGATCTGCGGCCTCACACCGCATCAAAGGTCAAAGGTCAAAGATATGAGCCGTGTGTTTTGTGCAGGAAATACAATAAACGCCAAATATAATAAATGTTTTTTTATTTTTTTTTATTTTTAAATGTAACTGTAAATTTAAATTTATTTAATAAAATATACATTAATTATTTCTTAAATAAACAATAGAAAAACGCATTAAACTAGACATTAAAGTATAATTAAAATATAAAAAAAGAATAAAAAGGAATAATGTATATAATTAAACGGATGAATAAATGAAAATCAGTAAATAATATTATTATTAATGTCAAGTATTTATTAAAATATGAATTAAAATTTAAATGATAAAACATGTTTTAAATAGGGCTGTCAAAAGATTAATCGCGATTAATCGCATCCAAAATAAAAGTTTGTGTTTACATAATATATGTGTACTATATGTATAATATGAATATATTCATGTATATATTTAAGAAATATTTGCATGTATATACTGTATATACATTTATATAATCTATAATATATATAAATATAAATGTTTTATATATAAAAATAATATTTTTTTCTTAAATATATACATGAATGTGTGTGTATTTATATATAAATAATAATTAACAGAGTACACACACATATATTATGTAAACACAAACTTTTATTTTGGATGCCATTAATCGCGATTAATCTTTTGACAGCCCTAGTTTTCAATTATAATGAATGAATGAAAATCACTAAAAATAAAATGTATTATTTATTAATATTAAGTTATAACATTAATTGGATTTTTTTTTAAAGAATTATAATGAATAAATGAAAATCAATAATATTGCTTATTAATATTAAGTTATAAGAATGAAAAAATATGAATAAAATATGAATTACAATTTAAATGATTAAACATTTTAAATTTTAATAATAAAAATACTATAAGTTATAAAAATGGGAAAATATATAAAAAATTTGTTAAATGAGTAGGGCTGTCAAAAGATTAATCGCGATTAATCGCATTCAAAATAAAAGTTTGTGTTTACATAATATATGTGTGTGTACTCTGTTAATTATTATTTATATATAAATACACACACAGTCATGTATACATTTAAGAAAAAAATATAATTTTAATATATAAAACATTTATATTTATATATATTATAGATTATATAAATGTATATACATGCAAATATTTACTTAAATATATACATGAATGTGTGTGTATTTATATAGAAATAATAATTAACAGAGTACACACACACATATATTATGTAAACACAAACTTTTATTCTGGATGCGATTAATCGCGATTAATCTTTTGACAGCCCTAATAAAAATTCATAATAGTAAAATAAAATAAGTATAGATATAGAAATAAAATAATAAATGCATGAAACTCATTTAAATATGAATTAAATAAACGAATGATACAAAATAGAAAAAAGACATAATAAAATACTATATATTTACTATCAATGTTCAATATTAGGGTATAAACCAGGACTATATAAGCATATAAAGTGCAGTGTTCCCGAAGCGTGATCCGAGCGGCTCCATAAACCCTT
>JARQWZ010005357.1:55000-67500 GCA_033150135.1 Gobio occitaniae
GTGTGTGTGTGATGGGTAGGTTTAGGGGCAGTGTAAGGGGATAGAAAATACGGTTTGTACGGTATAAAAACCATTACGCCTATGGAATGTCCTCACATTTCACAAAAACAAACATGTGTGTGTGTGTGTGTGTGTGAGGTTACCTGGGTAATAGGTGTTAGGCATGCTGCTGCTGCTCAGCGTGTTGGTCTTCACGGTCAGAGAACATGGAGAAGATCCGGCTTCACAGAGACAAACAACAGAGAAACCACCGTTACACACACACACTCACGTCCTGCACATCAACTGCAATCAGGGAACAACACACACACACACACGCGCGCGCCGCTTGAGATAGAAACGACTGGAATAACATGTTTAACACATGATGATCACGTGATGCTCTTAGTCTTTAAAATGTCTTAAATTGTTCTTACATTTCTTTTGGATTTTACAGTGAAACATTTCCTTCTCAGTATTTAGGGCCCAAACATGTTCACGAAACGCTCAGTCGAGGCATGGACTCCTCTAGACCCCTGAAGGTGTGCTGTGGTGTCTGGCACCAAGATGTTAGCAGCAGATCCTTTAAGTCCTCCATGGATGGGACTTGTTTGTTCAGCTCATCCCACAGATGCTCGATTGGATTGAGATCTGGGGAATTTGGAGGCCGAGTCAACGCCTCAAACTCGTTGTTGTGCTCCTCAAACCATTCCTGAAGCATTTGTGCCCATGACCCTGTGGCCGGTTCTCCACTGGTCCTTCATGACCCTGTGGCCGGTTCTCCACTGGTCCTCCATGACCCTGTGGCCGGTTCTCCACTGGTCCTTCATGACCCTGTGGCTGGTTCTCCACTGGTCCTTCATGACCCTGTGGCCGGTTCTCCACTGGTCCTCCATGACCCTGTGGCCGGTTCTCCACTGGTCCTTCATGACCCTGTGGCCGGTTCTCCACTGGTCCTCCATGACCCTGTGGCCGGTTCTCCACTGGTCCTTCATGACCCTGTGGCCGGTTCTCCACTGGTCCTCCATGACCCTGTGGCCGGTTCTCCACTGGTCCTTCATGACCCTGTGGCTGGTTCTCCACTGGTCCTTCATGACCCTGTGGCTGGTTCTCCACTAGTCCTCCATGACCCTGTGGCCGGTTCTCCACTGGTCCTCCATGACCCTGTGGCCGGTTCTCCACTGGTCCTCCATGACCCTGTGGCCGGTTCTCCACTGGTCCTCCATGACCCTGTGGCCGGTTCTCCACTGGTCCTCCATGACCCTGTGGCTGGTTCTCCACTGGTCCTTCATGACCCTGTGGCTGGTTCTCCACTGGTCCTCCATGACCCTGTGGCCGGTTCTCCACTGGTCCTTCATGACCCTGTGGCCGGTTCTCCACTGGTCCTTCATGACCCTGTGGCCGGTTCTCCACTGGTCCTCCATGACCCTGTGGCCGGTTCTCCACTGGTCCTCCATGACCCTGTGGCTGGTTCTCCACTGGTCCTTCATGACCCTGTGGCTGGTTCTCCACTGGTCCTCCATGACCCTGTGGCCGGTTCTCCACTGGTCCTTCATGACCCTGTGGCCGGTTCTCCACTGGTCCTCCATGACCCTGTGGCCTCCACTTCTGATAGAGACTGGCCACTGTAGACCGGGAACACCCCACAAGAGCTGCAGTTTTGGAGATGCTCTGACCCGTCACAATCTGGCCCTTGTCAAACTCGCTCAAATCCTTACGCTTGCACATTTTTCCTGCTTCTAACACATCAACTCTTAGAACAAAATGTTCACTTGCTGCCTAATATATCCCACCCACTAACAGATCATGATCACGATGATCACGATGATCTAAGATGGCGGCGCGAGTAGTTCGCGAGGCTCTGGGTCTCTCCAGATTCTGCAATTTTGCGGTATTTTTCCTGCTTATCTCGGGTCTGTTCGTTCAGAATAGTTGTGCCTTAACATCGTACACCCGTGGTGAGATTTTGGATATTGGTTTGCGAATTTCCGACAGTTTTATGGACAATCTTCGACTCCTTCCTGAGATCGCTAGGACACCCGAGGCTATGCACTCTACCCGGCCGGGCGGAAGTGCTCGCAGGCGGCGCCGAGATCGTAAACAAAGGCGGGGAAAACGCGGAGGTCTGAGTGCTAAGCTAAGGCTAAAGCTAAGGCTAACCCCACATCGGCTCTCTTTACCCAGTATTTTCCTTGCCAATGTACGGTCGCTAGTGAACAAAATGGAGGAGATTCGACTCAGCATCACACACAGCAAGAAACTTTTGAACTGTAACGTCCTAATCTTCACGGAAACCTGGCTAAACGGCGGAATACCGGACACTGCTATTGAGCTAGCGGGATGCCACACGCTCCGGGCGGATAGAACATTAGATGGCTCCGGGAAGACCAGAGGTGGTGGATTGTGCATTTACATTAACAAAGCTTGGTGCACAAACTCTGCTATTGTTGGGAGTCATTGTTCAGCTAACCTGGAGTTTCTCATGGTTAAATGTAGACCGTTTTATCTACCGCGGGAGTTCACCTCCACCATTATCACTGCAGCCTATATTCCCCCGGATGCTGATGCCAAGCTTGCTATGAAAGAACTTCATGCAGCCATCAGCAAACAACAGACTGATCACCCGGAAGCTGCTTTTATTGTTGCAGGTGACTTTAATCATTCAAACTTAAAGTCAGTGCTACCCAAGTTTCACCAGCACGTTTCCTGCCACACCAGAGGAAACAAAACCTTAGACCATGTTTACACAAACATGGCTGGCGCTTACGTTGCGACACCCCTCCCCCACCTGGGACAGTCAGACCACATCTCTTTGTTCCTCATCCCCAAATATTCACCCCTCATCAACCGTGTGAAGCCATCAGTGAAGACCATCAAGGTGTGGCCTGCGGGGGCAGATTCCACACTCCAGGAAAGGTTTCTACACACAGACTGGAGTGTGTTTGCTTCTCAAGCCACCAGTGGCGCTCACACGGACATTGACTTCTACACCTCCTCTGTATTGGATCATATCAATACCACCATTGACAGTGTTACAACCCAGAAACAGATCACCACATACCCAAATCAGAAGCCTTGGATGAACAGGGAAGTTCGACTCCTGCTGAAGTCACGCAATACTGCCTTCAGATCAGGAGATGCACAAGCCTACAGCACATCCAGAGCAAACCTGAAGAGGGGCATCAAAAAGGCCAAGCACTGCTACAAGCTAAAGATAGAGGGTCACTTTTCCAACTCTGACCCTCGACGCATGTGGCAGGGCATTCAGGCCATCAGTGACTACAAACCCCCCCACTCCACCCCCGCAGCCACTGATGTCAACTTCCTGAACGAGCTAAACCACTTTTATGCTCGTTTTGAAAGAGACAACAGAGAAACTGCCACCAAGCTCAAACCCTCAGCTGACCCACCAATCACACTCTCCTCCACAGATGTCTGCAAGGCACTGAGCCGGATCAGCGCGCACAAGGCTGCTGGACCAGACAACATCCCTGGTCGTGTTCTCAGGGCATGTGCGGAGCAGCTCGCTGGGGTTTTTACAGACATTTTCAACCTGTCTCTTGCCCAAGCAGCTGTACCAACATGCTTTAAACGCACCTCCATTGTGCCAGTGCCAAAACACTCTAACCCGAGGTGCCCTAATGACTACCGCCCTGTAGCACTCACACCCATCGTCATGAAGTGCTTTGAGCGGCTGGTCCTGGAACACCTAAAAGACTCTCTACCATCCACATTGGACTCACACCAGTTTGCCTACTGCAGCAATAGGAGCACAGAGGATGCCGTTTCCATGGCACTGCACTCTGTGCTCACTCACCTGGACAATAAGAACACTTACGCACGCATGCTGTTTGTTGACTTCAGCTCAGCATTCAACACTGTCATCCCAACCAAGTTAATAGCCAAACTTGGAGACCTGGGCATCAACACTTCAATGTGTAACTGGATTTTGGACTTCCTAACTGACAGACCCCAGAATGTTCGTTCAGGATTCACCTGCTCCACATCCATCACTCTTAACACTGGCGTACCACAGGGCTGTGTGCTAAGCCCGTTTCTCTACTCCCTCTTCACCGCCGACTGCAAGCCTGTGTATGGATCTAATTCTATCGTCAAGTTTGCGGACGACACTACGGTGATTGGGCTCATCAGCAACAACGATGAGACTGCCTACAGGGAGGAGATCCAGCACCTGGCCACATGGTGCACCGAAAATAACCTGCTCCTCAACACCACCAAAACGAAGGAGCTCATCGTGGACTTCAGGAAGGAGTCAAGAGGCACACACGACACCATCCACATCAATGGAATGGCTGTTGAGCGTGTCTCCAGTTTCAAGTTCCTGGGGATCCACATCTCGGCGGACATGTCGTGGACGACCAACACCTCCAGCCTGGTCAAGAAGGCTCACCAGCGCCTCTTCTTCCTGAGGACACTGAGGAAGAATCAGCTCTCCTCGGCTATCCTGGTGAACTTCTATCGCTGCGCAATAGAAAGCATCCTGACCAACTGTGTGGCAGTGTGGTATGGGAGCTGCTCTGTTGCGGAGCGCAAGGCACTGCAGCGGGTGGTGAAAACTGCCCAGCGCATCACAGGGACTCCACTACCTGCCATCGAGCACATCCAGAGGAAACGCTGTCTGCATCGAGCTCGCAGCATCCTCAAGGACTCCTCTCACCCAGCCCACAGACTGTTTTCTCTCCTGTCCTCCGGCAGGCGTTTCAGGATCCACCGGACCAGGACCAGCAGACTAAAGAACAGTTTTTTTCCCCAGAGCTGTCTCTTTACTGAACTCAAACCCCCGTTGATCCACTTCCCTCATAAACTGCTAACTCTCCTACCTCACATCTGCCTTCACTTTGTTATTTGCACTACCGACTGTTTATTACAGTACCAACTGTTTACATTTGCATTTTGCACCGTACTTCTCACTGTAATATGCAATCACTTTCCACTGCACTTTTACACTTTTTTTTCGGATAGCTTCTGTCCATAATTTATTGCACTACCCTAATCCACTGCTATATTCCTCATTTTAGCCTAACATATCATTGTATACCTCTAACTGTAAAATTCTGTTTATAGTAATAGCCATCTGTATATTATATTATATTCATAGTACATATCCACCTGTAATTCTGTTTATAGTAAAAGCCATCTGCATATTATTCACTGTACATATTCACCTGTAAATTCTGTTTATAGTAATAACCATCTCTCTATTTATAGATATATTTATATATACTCAGTACATATCCATGTCCTGCACTTATGCAAACGTTGTATATCCTGCACTTGCTGCTATTGCACTTCTGGTTAGACCTAAACTGCATTTCGTTGCCTTGTACTTGTACTTGTGTAATGACAATAAAGTTGAATCTAATCTAATCTAATCTAATCATCAGTGTTACTCACCAGTCATAATGTTATGCCTGATTGGTGTATGCCAAACATGCTAGCAACACTTAGCTAAAGCATGCTATTAATGCTATGAAACAGGAAGTTGTTGTAATGTTTTTGCAGTGACGGGTGTCGGCTCACACACACACACACACACACACACACACGTCTGCTGACTAACAGGGATATAGAGTTAATTGTTTCAATCAGCGCTGATTAAAGGAGAACGGGATCAGCTCCTCAGATAATCCGGATCGATGAGGTCACAGCTGTCCGGAGCAGGTGTGTGTCCGCTGTAAAGCTGCCGCGGAGACGGCGAGCCGAGGACACACACACACACACACACACACACTCAGCCGGAGCCGTCAGGAGCGTCTGTGCGGAGGACGAGTGTGTGTGACAGCTGCTTTATCAACACAACAATCACTCCGACGAGTCCGGCCCTCGACAGCAGGAGTTCACACACACACACACACACACACACTCACTCACACACACCTACAGCACACTCACACACACACACACACCTAAACATATTTACATCAACACACACACACACACACACGCACACACACTCACATGTTGATTTAATGTTTAGATGTGTGTGTGTGTGTGTGTGTGTGTGTGCTGGACACGAGACGACTGTGCTGGATTATACGACTCTCTGGAATACTTGACTGTGATTGATCAATTTAATAACTCTGCTATTTTATATTATTAATTGTAATGAGTTGTACTGTAATGGGGCCTGATTATAATGATATAACATGATCACCTCTACACTGTCCAGGAGTCTGCGGTGCGTCAGATGTGAGGGAGTGTGTACTGTATAAACATCATTGTGTCTATGAAATATCCCTATAAAACATGAACACACAATGTGTGTGTGTGAGAGAGTGTGTGTGTGTTGACTCACATCGTCTGTTGAGATTGTGTGTATGAGAGTGAGTGTGTTTGAGTCTGTGTGTGTGTGTGTGTGTGCGTGTGTCAGTGAGTGTGTGTGTGTGTGTGTTTGTGTTGACTCACATCATCCGTTGAGATTGTGTGTATGAGAGTGAGTGTGTTTGAGTCTATAAGTGTGTGTGTGTGTTGACTCACAGCGTCTGTCGAGGTTGAGTGTGTGTGTGTTGACTCACATCGTCTGTTGAGATTGTGTGTATGAGAGTGAGTGTGTTTGAGTCTATAAGTGTGTGTGTGTGTTGACTCACAGCGTCTGTCGAGGTTGTGTGTGTGTGTCTGAGTGTGTTTGAGTCTATGAGTGTGTTTGTGCGTTGACTCACAGCGTCTGTTGAAGTTGTGTGTGTGTGTGTGTGTGAATGTGTTTGAGTCTATGAGTGTGTGTGTGTGTGTGTGTGTGTGTTGACTCACAGAGTCCATTGAGGTTGTATGTGTGCGAGTGAGTGTGTGTGAGTCTATGAGTGTGTGTGTGTGTGTGTGTGTGTGTGTGTGTGTTGACTCACAGCGTTTGTTGAGGTTGTGTGTGTGTGTCTGAGTGTGTTTGAGTCTATGAGTGTGTGTGTGCGTTGACTCACAGCGTCTGTTGAAGTTGTGTGAGTGTGTCTGAGTGTGTTTGAGTCTATGAGTGTGTGTGTGTTGACTCACAGCGTCTGTCGAGGTTGTGTGTGTGTGTCTGAGTGTGTTTGAGTCTATGAGTGTGTGTGTGCGTTGACTCACAGCGTCTGTTGAAGTTGTGTGTGTGTGTGAATGTGTTTGAGTCTATGAGTGTGTGTGTGTGTTGACTCACAGCGTCCATTGAGATTGTATGTGTGCGAGTGAGTGTGTGTGAGTCTATGAGTGTGTGTGTGTGTGTGTGTTGACTCACAGCGTCCGTTGAGGTTGTGTGTGTCCATGAAGGAAAGAGCCTCGTCACAGTTGGTCCCCTGCTCAGTGTAGCTCTTGTCCATGGAGTTCACCATCACCGTCATCTCCTGCCTCGTGCTGTTCAGCGTCTCCTTACGCTTCTTCGCCAGCTTCCTGCAAACCACACACCAAAATAACACAATCAGCTCAATGACACACTCTCCTGAGAGCAAACACACACTGATGAACACTAGATTATAATTAAAACAAGTGTTTCATTCTGGACAGTGAAAGAACATCGGTTGAGATTCACTCTGAACCATCAGCGAGAGATGAACACGTATGCTAGTGTGCACTTGAACACGTATGTCAGTGTGCACTTGAACACGTATGTTAGTGTGCACTTGAACACGTATGCTAGTGTGCACTTGAACACGAATGCTAGTGTGCACTTGAACACGTATGTTAGTGTGCACTTGAACACGTATGTTAGTGTGCACTTGAACACGTATGCTAGTGTGCACTTGAACACGAATGCTAGTGTGCACTTGAAAACGTATGTTAGTGTGCACTTGAACAAGTATGTAAGTGTGCACTTGAACACGTATGTTATTGTGCACTTGAACACGTATGTCAGTGTGTACTTGAACACTTATGTTAGTGTGCACTTGAACACGTATGTTAGTGTGCACTTGAACACGTTTGTTAGTGTGCACTTGAACATGTATGTTAGTGTGCACTTGAACACTTATGTCAGTGTGCACTTGAACACGTATGCTAGTGTGCACTTGAACACGTATGCTAGTGTGCACTTGAACACGTATGTTAGTGTGCACTTGAACACGTATGTTAGTGTGCACTTGAACACGTATGTCAGTGTGCACTTGAACACGTATGCTAGTGTGCACTTGAACACGTATGTTAGTGTGCACTTGAACACGTATGCTAGTGTGCACTTAAACACGTATGTTAGTGTGCACTTGAACACGTATGTCAGTGTGCACTTGAACACGTATGTTAGTGTGCACTTGAAAAGGTATGTCAGTGTGCACTTGAACACGTATGTTATTGTGCACTTGAACACGTATGTCAGTGTGTACTTGAACACGTATGTTAGTGTGCACTTGAACACGTATGTTAGTGTGCACTTGAACACATTTGTCAGTGTGCACTTGAACACGTATGTTAGTGTGCACTTGAACACGTATGCTAGAGTGCACTTAAACACGTATGTCAGTGTGCACTTGAACACGTATGTTAGTGTGCACTTGAACACGTATGTTAGTGTGCACTTGAACACGTATGTTAGTGTGCACTTGAACACGTATGCTAGAGTGCACTTAAACACGTATGTTAGTGTGCACTTGAACACGTATGTAAGTGTGCACTTGAACACGTATGTTAGTGTGCACTTGAACACGTATGCTAGAGTGCACTTAAACACGTATGTTAGTGTGCACTTGAACACGTATGTCAGTGTGCACTTGAACACGTATGTTAGTGTGCACTTGAACACGTATACTAGTGTGCACTTGAACACGTATGTTAGTGTGCACTTGAACACGTATGCTAGTGTGCACTTGAACACGTTTGTTAGTGTGCACTTGAACACGTATGTTAGTGTGCACTTGAACAGGTATGTTAGTGTGCACTTGAACAGGTATGTTAGTGTGCACTTGAACAGGTATGTTAGTGTGCACTTGAACAGGTATGTTAGTGTGCACTTGAACATGTATGTTAGTGTGCACTTGAACACGTATGCTAGTGTACACTTGAACACGTATGCTAGTGTGCACTTGAACAGGTATGTAAGTGTGCACTTGAACAGGTATGTAAGTGTGCACTTGAACAGGTATGTCAGTGTGCACTTGAACACGTATGCTAGTGTACACTTGAACACGTATGCTAGTGTGCACTTGAACACGTATGTTAGTGTGCACTTGAACACGTATGCTAGTGTGCACTTGAACACATATGTCACTTGAACACATATGAACACGTATGCCAGTGTGCACTTGAACACGTATGTCAGTGTGCACTTGAACAGGTATGTAAGTGTGCACTTGAACAGGTATGTCAGTGTGCACTTGAACACGTATGTTAGTGTGCACTTGAACACATATGTCACTTGAACACATATGAACACGTATGCCAGTGTGCACTTGAACACGTATGTCAGTGTGCACTTGAACACGTATGCTAGTGTGCACTTGAACACGTATGTTAGTGTGCACTTGAACACGTATGCTAGTGTGCACTTGAACACATATGTCACTTGAACACATATGAACACGTATGCCAGTGTGCACTTGAACACGTATGTCAGTGTGCACTTGAACACGTATGTCAGTGTGCACTTGAACAGGTATGTAAGTGTGCACTTGAACAGGTATGTCAATGTGCACTTGAACAGGTATGTCAGTGTGCACTTGAACAGGTATGTCAGTGTGCACTTGAACACGTATGTCAGTGTGCACTTGAACAGGTATGTTAGTGTGCACTTGAACATGTATGTTAGTGTGCACTTGAACATGTATCTTAGTGTGCACTTGAACACGTATGCTAGTGTACACTTGAACACGTATGCTAGTGTGCACTTGAACAGGTATGTAAGTGTGCACTTGAACAGGTATGTAAGTGTGCACTTGAACAGGTATGTCAGTGTGCACTTGAACACGTATGTTAGTGTGCACTTGAACAAGTATGTAAGTGTGCACTTGAACAGGTATGTCAGTGTGCACTTGAACACGTATGCTAGTGTGCACTTGAACACGTATGTTAGTGTGCACTTGAACATGTATACTAGTGTGCACTTGAACACGTATGCTAGTGTGCACTTGAACACATATGCTAGTGTGCACTTGAACACGTATGCTAGTGTGCACTTGAACACATATGCTAGTGTGCACTTGAACACGTATGCTAGTGTGCACTTGAAAACGTATGCTAGTGTGCACTTGAACACATATGTCATTGTGCACTTGAAGAGGTATGTCAGTGTGCACTTGAACACATGCTAGTGTGCACTTGAACACGTATGTTAGTGTGCACTTGAAAACATATGTTGGTGTGCACTTTAACACGTATCTTAGTGTGCACTTTAACACGTATGTTAGTGTGCACTTGAACACGTATGTTAGTGTGCACTTGAACACGTATGCTAGTGTGCACTTGAACATGTATGCTAGTGTGCACTTGAACACGTATGCTAGTGTGCACTTGAACACGTATGTCAGTGTGCACTTGAACACGTATGTTAGTGTGCACTTGAACACGTATGTCAGTGTGCACTTGAACACGTATGTTAGTGTGCACTTGAACACGTATGCTAGTGTGCACTTGAACACGTATGCTAGTGTGCACTTGAACACGTATGCCAGTGTGCACTTGAACACGTATGCTAGTGTGCACTTGAACACGTATGTTAGTGTGCACTTGAACACGTATGTCAGTGTGCACTTGAACACATATGCTAGTGTGCACTTGAACACGTATGTCAGTGTGCACTTGAACACGTATGTCAGTGTGCACTTGAACACGTATGTCAGTGTGCACTTGAACACGTATGTTAGTGTGCACTTGAACACGTATGCTAGTGTGCACTTGAACACGTATGCCAGTGTGCACTTGAACACGTATGCCAGTGTGCACTTGAACACCTATGCCAGTGTGCACTTGAACACGTATGCTAGTGTGCACTTCAACAGGTATGTCAGTGTGCACTTGAACAGGTATGTAAGTGTGCACTTGAACACGTATGTCAGTGTGCACTTGAACAGGTATGTCAGTGTGCACTTGAACAGGTATGCTAGTGTGCACTTGAACAGGTATGTAAGTGTGCACTTGAACAGGTATGTCAGTGTGCACTTGAACAGGTATGTCAGTGTGCACTTGAACAGGTACGTCAGTGTGCACTTGAACACGTATGCTAGTGTGCACTTGAACAGGTATGTCAGTGTGCACTTGAACACGTATGTCAGTGTGCACTTGAACAGGTATGTAAGTGTGCACTTGAACACGTATGCCAGTGTGCACTTGAACACCTATGCCAGTGTGCACTTGAACACGTATGCTAGTGTGCACTTGAACAGGTATGTAAGTGTGCATTTGAACAGGTATGTAAGTGTGCACTTGAACACGTATGTCAGTGTGCACTTGAACAGGTATGTCAGTGTGCACTTGAACACGTATGTCAGTGTGCACTTGAACAGGTATGTCAGTGTTCACTTGAACAGGTATGTAAGTGTGCACTTGAACACGTATGCCAGTGTGCACTTGAACACCTATGCCAGTGTGCACTTGAACACGTATGCTAGTGTGCACTTGAACAGGTATGTCAGTGTGCACTTGAACAGGTATGTAAGTGTGCACTTGAACACGTACGTCAGTGTGCACTTGAACAGGTATGTCAGTGTGCACTTGAACACGTATGTCAGTGTGCACTTGAACAGGTATGTCAGTGTGCACTTGAACAGGTATGTAAGTGTGCACTTGAACAGGTATGTCAGTGTGCACTTGAACAGGTATGTAAGTGTGCACTTGAACAGGTATGCTAGTGTGCACTTGAACAGGTATGCTAGTGTGCACTTGAACAGGTATGTAAGTGTGCACTAATTCTGAGGAAGCACTCAAGGTGGTTTGCCATTGAAGTAATCAAAGAGGCTAATTTGAATAACCAGGGCCTGATTAATATGGCAGTGTTACCCTCCCAATTAAACCCCAATTTAATTTGAATCAATGCCCTACTGAGCCCTTGAGGAGCACGGGCTCTCCGCGATCACGGCCGCACACGCGTGTCCTCCAACATGCCGACCGACCGCACACGGCTCCACACGCCGAACACCTCCTGATGCCAAATAAAGAGTGTAATTGAGTTCTGCTTTCGCTGATCTATACCTCAAAGATGCTAATTCACTTTGATCGCAGCGCATGGAAATGCAAATGAGGCTGAATTAGCCAGCCAATCTGTGGGAGGGAAATTAGCATGTCTACGCCTGAGGCCTTGACTTTCCCAAAGTGGATCTGGAGGAAATTCCAAATGAGATCTTGGAAACTGAGCCAAACCACAAAGTAAGGAGAAGCACGAAGTTTCTACAAACTACAAACTCCATTATAGCGGAGCTGAGATCGGGAACACCACCGGACGCTGTGATGGATGAGCGGAGCAAACGGTTACACCACCGGATGAGATTACCACTGCGAATAACACACCAATCCTCCATCAGAGGAAGCTCTACTTCTACAGCGCTTTATATAATACACACCGTCTCACAGCAGCTCCACAGCCATCAACAGAATCAATCAATAATGAATCAATGATG
>JARQWZ010005357.1:77500-80073 GCA_033150135.1 Gobio occitaniae
CACAATTCTGACTTTATACCTCACAATTCCAACTTAATATCTCACAATTCTGACTTTATGTCTCACAATTCTGACTTTATATCTCACAATTCTGACTTTATGTCTCACAATTCTGACTTTATATCTCACAATTCTGACTTTATATCTCACAATTCTGACTTTATATCTCGCAATTCTGACTTTATATCTCACAATTCTGACTTTATATCTCACAATTCTGACTTTATACCTCACAATTCTGACTTTATATCTCACAATTCTGACTTTATATCTCACAATTCTGACTTTATATCTCACAATTCTGACTTTATACCTCACAATTCTGACTTTATACCTCACAATTCTGACTTTATATCACACAATTCTGACTTTATATCTCACAATTCTGACTTTATATCACACAATTCCGACTTTACATCACACAATTCTGACTTTATATCTCACAATTCTGACTTTATACCTCACAATTCTGACTTTATATCACACAATTCTGACTTTATATCTCACAATTCTGACTTTATATCACACAATTCCGACTTTACATCACACAATTCTGACTTTATATCTCACAATTCTGACTTTATATCTCACAATTCTGACTTTATACCTCACAATTCTGACTTTATATCACACAATTCTGACTTTATATCTCACAATTCTGACTTTATATCACACAATTCTGACTTTACATCTCACAATTCTGACTTTATATCTCACAATTCTGACTTTACATCTCACAATTCTGACTTTATATCTCACAATTCTGACTTTACATCACACAATTCTGACTTTATATCTCACAATTCTGACTTTATATCTCACAATTCTGACTTTATATCACACAATTCTGACTTTATATCTCACAATTCTGACTTTACATCTCACAATTCTGACTTTATACCTCACAATTCTGACTTTATATCTCACAATTCCGACTTTATATCTCACAATTCCAACTTAATATCTCACAATTCTGACTTTATATCTCACAATTCTGACTTTATATCTCACAATTCTGACTTTATACCTCACAATTCTGACTTTATATCTCACAATTCTGACTTTATATCACACAATTCTGACTTTATATCTCACAATTCCGACTTTATATCTCACAATTCTGACTTTATATCTCACAATTCTGACTTTACATCTCACAATTCTGACTTTATATCTCACAATTCTGACTTTACATCTCACAATTCTGACTTTATATCTCACAATTCTGACTTTATATCTCACAATTCTGACTTTACATCTCACAATTCTGACTTTATATCTCACAATTCTGACTTTATATCTCACAATTCTGACTTTACATCTCACAATTCTGACTTTATATCTCACAATTCTGACTTTACATCTCACAATTCTGACTTTACATCACACAATTCTGACTTTATATCTCACAATTCCGACTTTATATCTCACAATTCTAACTTTATATCTCACAATTCTAACTTTATATCTCACAATTCTGACTTTACATCACACAATTCTGACTTTATATCACACAATTCTGACTTTATATCTCACAATTCTAACTTTATATCTCACAATTCCGACTTTATTTCTCACAATTCCGACTTTACATCTCACAATTCTGACTTTACATCACACAATTCTGACTTTATATCACACAATTCTGACTTTATATCTCACAATTCTGACTTTACATCTCACAATTCCGACTTTATATCTCACAATTCTGACTTTATATCTCACAATTCCGACTTTACATCTCACAATTCTGACTTTACATCACACAATTCTGACTTTATATCTCACAATTCCGACTTTATATCTCACAATTCCGACTTTACATCTCACAATTCTGACTTTACATCACACAATTCTGACTTTATATCTCACAATTCTGACTTTATATCTCACAATTCCGACTTTATATCTCACAATTCTGACTTTACATCACACAATTCTGACTTTACATCACACAATTCCAACTTAATATCTCACAATTCTGACTTTACATCACACAATTCCAACTTAATATCTCACAATTCTGACTTTATATCACACAATTCTGACTTTATGTCTCACAATTCTGACTTTATATCTCACAATTCTGACTTTATATCTCACAATTCTGACTTTATATCTCACAATTCTGACTTTATGTCTCACAATTCTGACTTTATATCTCACAATTCTGACTTTATATCTCACAATTCTGACTTTATATCTCACAATTCTGACTTTATACCTCACAATTCTGACTTTATATCACACAATTCTGACTTTATATCTCACAATTCTGACTTTATATCACACAATTCCGACTTTACATCACACAATTCTGACTTTATATCTCACAATTCTGACTTTATACCTCACAATTCTGACTTTATATCACACAATTCTGACTTTATATCTCACAATTCTGACTTTATATCACACAATTCTGACTTTACATCTCACAATTCTGACTTTATATCTCACAATTCTGACTTTATATCTCACAATTCTGACTTTATATCTCACAATTCTGACTTTATATCTCACAATTCTGACTTTATATCTCACAATTCTGACTTTATATCTCACAATTCTGA
>JARQWZ010005358.1:0-80040 GCA_033150135.1 Gobio occitaniae
AATGTTCGCTTCATGAAATCAACAGGACTTGCTTTATCTATGTCAACATGTTTGCTGCTAGACCAGTATGTTGGGTTTATACATGTTTGGATACAGTGCTGGTTAAGTTACTCTATAAAAGTAATTTATTACTAGCTAATTACATCTTCAATCACGTAGATTACTGTACTAATTGCTCCCTCTAAAAAGTATTGCATTACTTATTACTTATTATTTTCTAAACCCATCAACATCTAGTTGAACAATACAAGCAGGGACATAAAACTGCCATAGATATAAAATTGCATGATTATTCTTGAACTTACCAAAGTATTTAAAGGGAGAAGGTTACATTAAAAACCTACATTTTATCATTAGACGTAACATTTTGATGGTATATCCACTATTGTTTTATATGGAATTGTTCTAAGGTCCAAAAAGTATTTAATCAATTACATCAGAAGTAACCATAATTCAATTACAGACAAAAATATGAGTAATCGCTTACTTACTTTTCCACAGTAAAAGTAATTACATTTCTGTAATTAATTATTTAGTAATGGATTACAGACACCACTACTAGTATATGGACATTGTACACACTGTTAAAAAAAAAAGTTGAGAAAACTTAAAAGTTTAAGGCAACCAGCTGCAGAACATTTTGAGTTTTCTCAACTTAGGGTCAATTAGTTGTACAAACTTTTTTCATGTTAAATAGTTGAATAAACTTAAAAGCTGAATTGTCATACAAAACATAAGTTGGATTTTTACAGTGCATTTGTTCATGTTCACACTGACCTCCACATCCTTCTTCAGGAGGTTCCTCTTCCTGTAGCAACGGAAGATTAATAAAAGCAAACACACATAAGACAGCATAAGACAAATACGACCAATTCAAATGTCTAAATGTATATAAAATGCATATAGCTACCATTCAAAATAATTACAATATCATTTTTATATTTCTGAAAGGTTGCATTTAATTGATTGAAAAAAAATACAGTAAATATTTACAGTATATGTAATTGTAATTGCAATTTATCTCACAATTCTTTCAATTTTTTTCTTTATACACTCGTTTTTTTGTTTATTGGTTCCAGTGCACTAATATGTTTTAAGCAATGTTACCTGGTCAGCATCAGGAGGTGAAGATGTGGTGCGCTCAGGCTGAGTGGTCACAGGACTTTGGGGTGCCTGATCTGAAACCTCAGACTCGTGCGGCGAGGGCTCCGCCGGGCAGATGTCCACCAGGCTCCTGAAAAGGGTTTGAGCAGGAGTCTAGTCATGACAACACAACCAGTCCATCACAAACGTTCAGAGACTGGTAAGCCACCAATCAGATCTGTAGTTGTTGACCAGATACAACTCAAAAGACAAGAACGTGTGAAGATTGGATTATGAAAGTCAACCACTCTGATAGACAATCAGATTTGTACCCGAATGCTTTAAGGTCCAGCTGCAGAGAAAGTGAATTTATGATGCTATTTCAGGTCTTTCAGCGAGATTAAGGTTAATGAAATAGCAACATTACTATCAATGCTATATTAGCTGCAGCTATCAATATGGACTACTGTAAATGTATATTGAATAAAAAAAAAAATAAAAAAAAAAGGGAATCTGATCAAGCTCAAACCAATTTCAATGCTATTCAATGTTAGATTATGCTGGTTATAGCTGGTTCAGTGTTCAGTTTGGTATGGAAGTTTGTTTCCTCCAAGGAATAAAAACAGTTAAAAAAGGTAAAAGTTCTTATCTCACAATTCTGACTTTATAAATAACCTCACAATTCTGACTATTTTTTTAGAATCTCAATAGATATATCTTAGTAGATATACTATTAAATTTATAGCTCACAATTCTGACTTTTTCTCACAATTCCAAGTTTATATCTCACAATTTCTTACATTTTTTTCTCGCAAATCTAAACTTGGAATTGCAAGAAAAAAATTCAGCATTGTGAGATAAAAGCTCTGAATTGCAAGAAATTTGTGCTGTCAAATTGATTAATCGCAATTAACTGCATCTAACATAAAAGTTTGTGTTTATATAATATACTGTATGTGTGTCAGAGCATGTGAGCGAAGTGGAGCGGTGTGATGTTGAGCTCAATATTCCACTCTATGCCAGGGCGCTCCACTCATTAACCGCTCACGTTCACTGGTTAAACAATGTTCGCTCAAATCCCGCTCTGACATGAAATTTAATTCCCTGTACACTTGTCGCCATAAAAAAAAAAAAACGTTGATTCATATTTATGTTTAAATATTATATTATTTTTTATATAATTTCATCTATTGATTATGAAAATTGAACAGCAGTATAGGACACATCATAAGATGCACAATATGTTGGAAGACATGGAGTGGATTAGAAAATATTTTGACCACTTCTTTAAGTTTGTTTTGTAGAAAGCTTTTCTTTAAAGTGAATTTCATTTTGTAAAAATTGTATCTTAATTTTGATCAATGTTTCATCAACCAATTGCCTAGATTGAATAAATAATATGCAAATATAGCAGACAATATAATCATGGCGCTAATCATGGACTTGAGCGTGTCTAATAAATGAACCGAAACTCAAGAAATATGTCTATAGAAAGCTTGGAATGTCTACTTTTAAACGAAACAATTCAAAACGAAAATAAATAGTATCTGTATGACATATGCCTTTCTCTCTTGGTGCGTCCACTACTGCGGAGATGGCGAGTCAGCATGGCCAACTTCATCTTTGCAGCCGGTAATGACAAAGAAAAAACCTAGTTTAAATTTTATGAATTTGTTTGTTATAGCTAGCAAAATATTTCTTAACTTAACTTGGTAGAAATCGCCTCCAGTAGAAATTAGAAATCGCGATCGAAAAGTTCTTTATAAATCAATATTTTCAAACAATGTACATTTATAAGACAGTATGCAAAACTATGTGAAAAAACTACTGAATAAGCTACTCAATCAAAAGAGTAAACACAACTACAAGCCAATTATAGGCTACATAGACTTTTCTGTCAGTATAAGTCAAGTAAACCTAAGAGAAATTTATACGTATAAGTATATTTCTGAGAAGTACATAAGAAATAGACTGAAAGTATACTTTCTTAGATTTAGATTGAAATAAATATATACGAATAGCACACTTAAACACACTTCTTTTTGTAAGGGTAATGATGAGCCTTGATTTCTACAAGTTGGTTAGATATTAGGCAAACCCAGTTTGAGATAGATGGATAGATACAGAGCAAAATCCCCAGTGTTAAATCAACACTGCTCAGAGCACATAATGGTCCCACCCTACAAAGTGTTAAAGTAACTCTGAAGCAGTGTCAAAGTTAATTAGATAATTAAGAGATTAATTAAGTGATGATTGGTCATTAGTGATGAACACCTGCTGTTAACAATCACTGAAGGAAAGAGAAACACAAGAACTACAACTGAATTCAGCCACAGCCTTAGATTACGTCAACATGAAGATAAAAGAAGACATTCAATCTTAGCTTCACCTTTTTCACTATGATTTTCCCCTTTCTTGCCAGAGATCAGACATTCTGAATTTAGATTTTTAAATACAATGCTAGATTTTTTTTTAGACACAAACAGACATCAATAATCAGTATATGAATCTCAACAATGGTGACATGCTTCATGCTGCAATGCATGCTGAGAGCCATGAGTTTTATACTATGGTGGCTCCCAGAATACATTGTGGCATGATAAAAACTACATCACCTGATCATCTTTGTTTATTGCTTCCTTTGTGACAAATTATATTTCAGTAAACACTGTTACAAAGACCACAAACTCACATAAAAAGCCAAGAGTCAAACTGCCCAACTAAAGGAAACACTAATCACCAAAATGGTGCCCAAACATTTTCAATAAAACATCAACATATAAACCGCTGTTAATTCTCAATAAGAGCTTCTCGCCTGACAGAAGTCAATCATAAGTGAAGCAGGTAATGTTGTTTGTGGAGTTGTTTATTGAGATCTTGAGAGATTGTCTTCTTTGAGGAAGCATTCATTTGAGTATTGAGAAGCACCCTATATGTGCTCTGAGCAGTGTTGATTTAACACTGGGGATTTTGACAGACAGACAAAACCATTTAGCTCCATCTTGTAGTTCCTGTCTGTTGCAAGTATATCGAGGATGGAGTAAACTGTACTCAATCTGGCTGAGGGAAAAAAATCTACCAGCACGGTCTGTAGCATTAATGTACAAAATATTTTTGGTGGCACATCTTAAAGCTGCAGTCCGTAACTATTTTTGGTTTAAAAAAATATCCAATATCATTTTGAGCAAGTATATAACCAGCCAGTGTTCAAAGCGATCTCCTTACCTCAGCCCGATTCGCAATGGTAAGCTTGTAATAATGTGTTATAATATGAGTGGTGCTGGTAGCTTTCCGTGGGAAATACGAGCTTCCGCCATTCATCTTTGTGTCATTACGGCACGTCTGTATACATGAAGGAGTCCAGGCTAGTAGGCTTTATTGCGTGTGTGGATGCTGCAGGTGGTGGATCGTTTGTGGACTCTTCAGCTGCTGGAATGTAATTAAACTTGTCATTTTGATGGCGGCTTGTAATGAGGAAAGTTCAAAACGACAATCATTGTTGACAACTGGTGTTGATAGACAACCCACACATACACCTCAAAACATTAGATTCTTCCGTGCCGATGCACAACCCACGTAAAGAAGATAACTTGGCAAATAACTGCAATTTCAGGGTTCAAACAAAGATGGCGACAAAGAGGTAAAACTTACAGACTGCAGCTTTAAATGGTGTTAGAATGGTTATAGAATATAGAATAGAAGCATATTGGTAACACAAACTAATATAGGCCAGTCTAACATACCTTTTCATGTCAACACTGCATAGGGGATGTCAAGTAGGTTGCAAAATGTTGACAAAAAGTGCACATTTCAGTTTCGTTGCATGACGGCTTACTGAATTCAGCACTGCAAAATGCAGCAGCAGCAGCAGGTCTGAAACTGCTCTACTTCTACTGAAGTGCTTCGGCCTAAAAGCTTTTTTGGCATCAGCTGTTCTGGTTTTCAGACAGGATGGTTTATAGTGACTTGGTAAAGCAGGATGAAGCCTAAATTAAGCATCTGACATCATGCCCAAAATAACACAAAGGGCTAAAAAGTGGGGCACTTCTGTATTTGTAACGGTTCGTCTTTTTAGAGACTGAATCAGCATTCAAAGCAGGTTTGCTTTGATCTACAGAAAAGTATCTATATGGACTAAATTGCTCTAATTTATTTATTTAGGGCTGGTGATAAATCAAATATATATCATACACTTAAAAATAATTTTCTGACTTCCCCAACACAGTACACTACAGTGATCTTTATATCTCAATACAGAATCAATATATAATATTGCCCCGCCCTAAAGACAATTTAAAACATTGCACGAATGTATGAAAGCTTTACTTATTTCGGGTCTAATTTTTCAGGAGCTGTAAAGGCAGTGTGTGTGGATAAAAACAGCTGCTAAAGCATGTGCTGCAGCTTTGATGAAATATAATATGTCCCTCGCCATCAGCGCAAGTATTACAAGTAATGCCAAGGCTGCAAGCGTTTTGCTGCTTAGCTCTGAGGATGAAGGCCTTACTCTGTGATCTTACTATCCTCATTGTCCTCCTCACTCTCTTCACGGAATGGCTGTAACCTGTATGGCGAGCCGGAGAGGACAAACAGCACTTCAGCTGACATGCAGGACAATAAAGTAACGGCACAGCAGTAAAGAGAAGCAAGCAAGAACTCGCATCCAATCAAATCGTGAGTTGTAACATTCACTCCACTGAAAGGAAAGTTGCAGCACTGAAGGGTCGGTAGCAGGGTCCAAAATTAAGTTTTTGTCACACCTGCGAATGCCAAGTGAATTACTAGCCATGCATTTTTACCGACCATTAAAGTGCAAAATCTATTAATATAGAATTAGATTTGGGATTATTAAATATACCACATATTAATGACCACATTATATAAGATGACTGCTAGAGCAAACATGGAAGAGAGGTGAGAGAGAATTGTTTGGATCCCAATGTAATTTCTAAAATAATTATCTCTTATTTTTTACATTTGGATTTTTCTTATAATATTATTTATTTTTTATATGCACTAACTTTCAAAAGTCAGTCAGATTTGTTTTTCTTTTTTCTCAGCAAGGACACATTCAATTAATCAAAAGTGTCAGTAAAGAAATGTATAATAGCTGTGTCTCATTTCATTTCATTTCGAAGGCTACGCGTCCTCCGGAGGACATCCTGTGAAGGATGTGGTATACGGAGTGTCCTTAATCAGAATTAAAAGAGACGACCTTCGTAGGACACACGGGGAGGAAGTATCACGTTGCTATGCCAACACGTTCACAGCGTTGTTGCGCTCTCACACCAGTTATAGGAATGAAAATTATTTATAACTTGAAAATGACTATGAAATGTTTCTTGTCTTGACAGCAAAGTACTGTTCTTAACGTTTAAAAATCACTTAACACTTGTGACCCTGTTTACCACAACTATCTATTTGAGGTAATACAGCTTAAAAACAACAACAAGCTTGAAACTACTTAAATTTAAACACCACATCTTCGCTTGCATGTACACTCACCTAAAGGATTATTTGGAACATCATACTAATACTGTGTTTGACCCCCTTTCGCCTTCAGAACTGCCTTAATTCTACGTGGCATTGATTCAACAAGGTGCTGAAAGCATTCTTTAGAAATGTTGGCCCATATTGATAGGATAGCATCTTGCAGTTGATGGAGATTTGTGGGATGCACATCCAGGGCACGAAGCTCCCGTTCCACCACATCCCAAAGATGCTCTATTGGGTTGAGATCTGGTGACTGTGGGGGCCATTTTAGTACAGTGAACTCATTGTCATGTTCAAGAAACCAATTTGAAATAATTCGAGCTTTGTGACATGGTGCATTAACCTGCTGGAAGTAGCCATCAGAGTACATGGTGGTCATAAAGGGATGGACATGGTCAGAAACAATGCTCAGGTAGGCCGTGGCATTTAAACGATGCCCAATTGGCACTAAGGGGCCTAAAGTGTGCCAAGAAAACATCCCCCACACCATTACACCACCACCACCAGCCTGCACAATGGTAACAAGGCATGATGGATCCATGTTCTCATTCTGTTTACGCCAAATTCTGACTCTACCATCTGAATGTCTCAACAGAAATCGAGACTCATCAGACCAGGCAACATTTTTCCAGTCTTCAACTGTCCAATTTTTGTGAGCTTGTGAAAATTGTAGCCTCTTTTTCCTATTTGTAGTGGAGATGAGTGGTACCCGGTGGGGTCTTCTGCTGTTGTAGCCCATCCGCCTCAAGGTTGTGCGTGTTGTGGCTTCACAAATGCTTTGCTGCATACCTCGGTTGTAACGAGTGGTTATTTCAGTCAAAGTTACTCTTCTATCAGCTTGAATCAGTCGCCCATTCTCCTCTGACCTCTAGCATCAACAAGGCATTTTCGCCCACAGGACTGCTGCATACTGGATGTTTTTCCCTTTTCACACCATTCTTTGTAAACCCTAGAAATGGTTGTGCGTGAAAATCCCAGTAACTGAGCAGATTGTGAAATACTCAGACCGGCCCGTCTGGCACCAACAACCATGCCACGCTCAAAATTGCTTAAATCACCTTTCTTTCCCATTCTGACATTCAGTTTGGAGTTCAGGAGATTGTCTTGAACAGGACCACACCCCTAAATGCATTGAAGCAACTGCCATGTGATTGATTGATTAGATAATTGCATTAATGAGAAATTGAACAGGTGTTCCTAATAATCCTTTAGGTGAGTGTATATCTTATTTTTTCAAATAATATTTCAAATAATAATTTTCTGAAATGAGACAGCCTTGATGACGCATGCAGCCTTCGAATGTGACCTCTGGAGGACGCAGCCTTTTGAAATGAGACACAGCTAATTTTACAAAAGACTTCTATTTAAAATGAATGCTGTTCTCATTTTTTATCAAAGAATCCTGAAAAATGCATTGCGGTTTCCACAAAATAATAACTGAAGTGCCTTGAAACATGCAGCATTATTCAATGCGTTGATGTCATTTCTACTGAAACAGGAAGACAGGGCGGGGCATATCGAACAGCTCCTCCCCTTTTTAAAAATAGCCAATAGTGTTTAGTTTATATCACAGCTCGGCCAGCGCTGTTGAGCTCGGTAAAGCCGCAGTTTCCTCTTAATCTCTACCCGTTTCTAATGCTAATCTCCTCCATATCGCTTTTAAATACAGCATTCTGTGCAGAATATAAATGGGTCCGACATGTTTTGTGGACTTCATCGACTCTCGCATATGATCCGCTGTGTGCTATCGTGTCTCTGAACCGGAGCAGACTGCGCTGCGGCAGTTTGCGCAATACTAATGTGAAACCAGACTTCATTCGCCCCTATGGAAAGCATATTTACACTGTCTGAATCATTCCCTATCCCCTATATAGTGCACTATGTGCCATTCACCATGTAGAAAATAGTAAATGTTTGACCGATTTCAGCTGCAGATTCAGTGTCTATTTATAATGTAGGGGGCGGGACTTCAGATTCTACAGAGCATTTGATTGGACAGAAAACCTGATGAGAAGCTGAGGTGCAGAGTGATGTCATCAAAATCATTGATTCCCTTTTGGCGGAAGTGAGAGACTGTACGTTTTGAACGCTTATATCTTGTAAATGTGAATTTTGTCATTGTTTTGGAGCACACTAGCTTACAGATAACAGTAGGACTAACATATTCATACTAAAAGCCAAAAAACTTTGAGGACTTTAAGCAAATGTTTTCAATATTGATAATAATTATAATCATTTTTTTGAGCAGCAAATCATCATATTAGGATGATTTCTGAAGGATCATGTGACACTGACGACTGGAGTAATGATGCAAAAAAAAGTCAGCTTTGATCACAGGAATGAATTACATTCTATTGTAATATATTACAATAGAAAACATATTGTACATTTAAATAGTAATAATATATAACAATATTACTATATATAACACATATGTTTTGCATTGACGTAAAAGTCTTTAGAAGACACACAACAAATGTTTTCTTCAGAAGACCGTTTGAATGTAATAAGGCACATAGATGATCACAAAGCTAATAGAAATGGACTAAAAGCTACGCTATAAAACTATAATTCTAGTCCAAAGACTGTTGTTACTCGCTTTTGTTGTTTGGCCAATGTTAATTTTGGACCCTGGCAGAAAGAGAGCAAGGAGCAACAGCGAAGAGGAGAGTGACACTTACTCTGGTTCTTCTTCATTCTCTTCCTCCTGGATATTTGGCAGTCTTTGTAAAACAAACAGTGAACAGGTGAATTCTGAACACTGTCAGTGTGGTTATGTGTGTGTGTGTGTGTGTGTGTGAGAGAGAGAGAAAGGAAGAGTTTGAAAGATATAGAGAGAGAGAGAGAGAGAGAGAGAGAGAGAGAGAGAGAGAGAGAGAGAGAGAGAGAGCGCATTGGTCGCAAAAAAGTTTTGTAGCCACTTTGTGGTTTATCACACCCCAGATCTCAGACTTAACAAACAAACACAGAACAGGGCAGGAAGAGCGTAACACAGGCTCACTGAATTCCTCTCAGAGTTTGTAGTGTGTTTGTGACTTACTGATCCTCATTGTCTGGTTCTTCGTTTTTCGAATCAATGATGATCTGTGCGGTGTGCTCTTCCGCCAGCTGTCTGACGGCCAATTCTGCAGCCTGTCGGGCCAGATCCTCCGCCATACGTGCTGCCTCCACACGTTCCTGCTGCAGTCTACATACAAACACATACACACACACACACACACACACACACACACATTGGGTTTCATGTTTTATGGGGACATATTCCCTAGACCTACCCATCACAAGACAAAGATTTCAGATATTGCATCTTTGTGAAGACATTTTTTTCCCATAATGTAGGGTTTACCTGAACCACACACACACACACACACACACACACACACACACACACACACACACGCACGCACGCACGCACGCACGCACGCACGCACGCACGCACGCACGCACGCACGCACACACACACACACACACACACACACACACACACACACACACATACACACATTGGATTTCATGTTTTATGGGGACATTTTCCATAGATATAATGATTCCCTAGCTCCTTCCCTAAACCTACCCATCACAGAAAACCTTTCATCATTATATTCATACATTTTCATTATCATATATTTTCAAAAACATCACTTAGTATGATTTATCGTATGTTTTCCTCATGGGGACCAAAAAATGTCCCCACAAGGACAAGGATTTCTGATATTGCCATCTTTTTGAAGACATTTTTGTAGTGAAAGATTCTGGAATCTACCACCGCTTCAATATAATTATGTATATATATATCATTCAAAATCAAAGCCTCAATCAATATTCATCCTCCTATATAATTATTATGACTTTAATGATTCTTTCCAGTTATAATTTTGCTTAAATCAAGAGGACCAATGATTGTTTCATCCTTTATATTTTCTAAAGTTTGTATTTGGTCTCTGAGTGGTGACTGCTTCCAGAGATGAAATATGGATTTGTCTTTCATTTTATTTAATTTTATATTTCCTTTTACTGAAACACTAAAGGATTGGCCTGTCTGTACCTCTCACTTAGAGAGAAGCACATAGTATCAGCATGTTTTGGTGAAGTGTTTTGTTGATAGTTAGTTAAGACTCTCCAACCTTGGGAGAGCTGTGATTCTAGGGAGCTTTTGTGTGTGTGCGTTTCATGATCTGATGATGATTTTCTGCACATGACACCAGACTTGAAGATGCCTTTTAGTAACCTCTGAGGTCAACAATGATCTAATTCTAGTGATGGGGCGACAACTAGTCTACCTAGTTTAGTGATATGCTTTTCTATCTATCCTTGTGTGGAAATTTACAGTGACTTTGCATTTTCTCTGAGCCAATCAGAATCATTCAACTTGCAGTAATGACGTGGTTAGACCTTGAAAACAGTATAACTGTTGAGAAATTGTATGTACGATAGGCGGAGGCGGGTAGGCTGGTAGAGGGAGCACGGCCTACGGACTCCTTGTGAGACTTGAAGCTGTTTCTGCTGATGAAACTGCAAATTATTCTTCTGTAAATTTTTCTTTAATTAATTACACTCCTGAATCTTGGTCTTCATTTTTCAGTACTGGTCCTGGGTCCTAAGCTGTTACCCCAACAGTAGGGTTTACCTGAACCACACACACACACACACACACACACACACACACACACACACAGACACGCACTCATGCACACACACACACACACACACACACACACACACACACACACACACACACACACACACACACACACACACACACACACACACACACACACACACACACACACACACACACACACACACACACACACACACACGAGTAAGATGCAGAGCAACAAGTGAGTAATCTAGACATGCTGCTGTGTATATTAATTATAAAAATGCCATTATGTGATGAGATACTGAACTATATCTGGTAGAGATAAAACAATTTAAAGGATGGAAAGCAGAAAAGTCTATACAACAAGTGCACTACATTATATTTAAGTCTTCTCAGTATTAAAATGTTCTCCTCTTGAATGTCATTTTCCAATTAGTAGGCTATTACCAAACTGGCAAGCTTTGTTTGGTTGTTGTTTATTTTAATTTCTGGGTCATCTATTTTTTAATGAAGGTGTCTTAAAGGCACAGTAGCAAAACAGCCTATTTACCGTAACGTTTATAACATTTATAAAAAATACAGTTTTTTCCAACTGCTTACACACAAAATCTGTTAATTTCACATGATTTTTGAAACCCCTCACTCAAAGTGCAAAACTACACACCGTTTTGCACAATCTAACTGGAAGTGACTTGCTTTCCTTTTCCCAACACAACCAATCAAAATGCTACACTTATTCACCGGGGCTCACACATACACACTCCTCACATGTGCAAACACTAATTGCTTAACTGATCACTAACCAATCACTGCTTTACTGTAGTATAGGCCTATAAATAGGTCAAAGGTCAGGCTACCTTTTTTGAACAATGGATGCTAACAACGGGCAGAGGGCAAGAGGAGTAAGAGGGAGAGGCAGAGGACAAATTCAAAGACGAAGAGTCGGAAGAGGAGGAGTTGGAGGAAGAGGAAGAAGAGGATGAGGGCAAAGAAGAGAAGGAAGGAGAGCCATCTCTGATGAGATTAGGGCAACACTTGTTGATTATGTAAACTATCTCTAAACTCTAAACTATCAACATGATCAAAACTATGCTGAAATTTCAACTGATGATGGATAGTTTATACTTTTTAGCAAGTAAAATGCTTCAGGTCATGGTTCGTGTGTATTTTTGCTATGAAATCTTATATAAAAGTAAATATAAAAATAACTTCTATATTGTTTATAATATTTCAAGATGAACATTTACTGGACTGAAGCAATTTTTCCTCCTTTTTTAAAACATTTTTTGGGTGAAAAATCGTGTTAAAATATGACCATTAAATGTGATAAAATTTCTTGGATGAATGTTTATTTTTTAATCTCTTAATCATCATTGTATTGCACAGCATCATATGTTTTGCCCCCCACAATAAGAGCTTTGATCATAAACACAAGCATTTAAATATCATCTTACTAAGACATATTATTTGGAGATATAGAGTGACTACTGATAATTATAAGCATTTTATGTAAGTATTAAGAAGTCTGTTATATATTCTGTTATAAAGACTCATTGATTTACATTACAAGCTAATAGAATTTCATCTTATTTTTTGGCCCTGCACTATATTGCAAATTTTAGCTTGGTTTGCTCAAAAAGAAAATGTAGGTGTTCTTTCCTTCTTGAGTATGAGCTCAATATTATCACTACAGTATGAGACATTTACATTTATGCATTTGGCAGACGCTGTTATCCAAAGCGACTTACAGTGCCCTTATTACATGGACAATCCCCCTGGAGCAACATGGAGTAAAGGGCCTTGCTCAAGGACACACTGGTGGTGACCGCTGGGATCGATCCAGCAACCTTCTGCATATCAGTTCCATGGTTTAACCCATTGGACCACCATCTCACATAAAGTTTAAAGTTTCTAAAACTGTTCCATGAGATTTGAAATGTTCCTGACTAATATGACCAACTAAGGCTTTACAGTGTTAAATCCACCACAAGGTCAATGGGATCCAAATAACTGACTCTCACCTGTCTTCCATGTTTGCTATGGCAGTCTCCTCCGCTTCCTTCTTGATGCTCTCAATAAGAGGCGTCCAGCGCTCAGTCTGCGTCTCTGCGTCCTCCTGATCCTGCATGGCCAGCACGTGTGGCAGGATCTTGGGTATCACCTGCAGCAGAGATGAGCTGTCCAGCTGCACCTGCTCCTCAGCCTGGACGTCCTGGCCCGAGCCCTGCTCCCTCTGCTGGGCATCCCAGTCTGAGTCCACCTCCTCCAGCACCATATCACACGGGTCCTGCAGGATGCAGACTGCACCGACAACAGGAAAAACCACAGGTCAGAGGACCAAACACTAAAGAAATGCTTTTGAATTCCTTTTCTATTGCGTATATTAACATTGACCTAATTTGAGGCCAGAGTGGTTTGTTGTAATGGGGGTTTGGGTGCAATTTGGGCTGGTCAAGGTGGGAGACCACCTGGCAGATCAGCTAAACCAGAGGTCCTTGGGACCCATGCTGCATCCCAATTCGTTTACTTATACTACGTCCTAAAAGTATGTACTCTTTTTGTGAAGAAAAAGTACATACTTTTGAGTGTGTAGCCGAAGAGTAGGCAAGCTTTGAGAGATATTACTTCGTCATCTTTAACGGATGGCTCTGTTGCTTAGTTACCATGCATCCTGTCACCTTTTAAACCGCCCTGTCAATCATCTGGTGACAGTTGAAATCCTCCACATTCAATTTAATTTAATTTCCTAATGTAACAGAGAAAATTGTAGTAGCACGTTGATCTGCCAGTTGTGGGTCTTTCATACCGAGACCCTCCTCATGTGTTTGCAATTTGACTATGATGATGCGTTTAAAAGTTAATGGCCAAACGTATCTTTGCAAAAGTTGTCAATGTGGTTGCAGTTGAAATATAATGTGGATAACACTGAATAAAAATCTTTTCGTCAGGTTAGATACTGATTTTTAATCACCTTTATCTAAACCTCTCTACTTAAAGGTGGGGTAGATAAGTATGATCTAAAACAATTTTGTCCAAATTTGTTTAAACTTTCTTTATATGTCAATACATAATTAAAATTTAAGTGCTCTGAAATAGAGAGTATAAAAATCGAGTGACTCTATACTTTTTAATCTGCAATAAACACCGCTCATTATTTTCGTTCAGGCCGAAACAAGTGATTGGCTTGGGCGACTGTCACTCTCTCTCGCTACCATGGCTACCGCCGCTTTTGCTCCAGGATCTGCCCACATGCGCGCGCCCCACTGTTGCCAAGTCGGGCTACTTCAAACACTGTTGCCGCGGGCTGTTTTTCATGTCCGCGGGTTGAAGCGACCCCAATTATGTGATATTTTGCCCCGGGATTTGCGAATTTTAGCAGGCAGCCCTGCCGAAAAGACACATATTTTCCCCTCCAAACGCGATTTTTACCAGAGAAACACGATTGGGCTTGTTTTGGGCTAGTTTTGAGTAGCAATTTGGCGGATTTTTTGTGTGAAAACCTGGCAACCCTGGCGCACCCGTTTGAGTTCAAGAGGCTGTATTTCTGCTGGACAGGTAATCTTTAATTTTGATTATACATTTTTTAGGTTTATGTTTTCATGAAGCATGTCTCACTAGCACACGTAGCTGCCTAATATAGCTAACATAACATTACTTAGCATAAAGTTACAATGTTATACACTTAGCGAACCATTAGTAGAGATGATAAATACTCAATATGCCTAGCTCAAGTTGATCGCTATCGTGTTGAATTTCGCAAAATGTAACTTTAGATAACAAAATGCATGTGTAAAAGCTAGTACACCCCATCCAGGAACTTTTTTTAGAACTAAGTTAGCTTTAGCTACTACCCTCTGTCTAAACTCTTCTACCATGTTCACCGGGAACTTTACCTGCACATTTATTTCGGCCCTTGGTTTGTTTTTATATACTCTACCAATGTTTACTGATGTTTTTTTCTTGTCAGTGTCGTAGACACTGTGTTGTGTGTGTATTTTAAACTTTACCAGTATCGTTATTCTAGCTTGATAGTGAGTACTAAAATACATCTTATTTGTTTATATTCATAATGATAAAGTTAGATTTTTTATTACATGTGATTCTGACATGATGTCACTACATGCACTTCTTCTCCGCTCACCTCAGGTAAATAATGCGTCTTTCAGCTGAGTTTTTTTTTTTTTTTGTCTTCCAGCTGTGCTGATCGCGGTCGGCGTAGCGCGTTCATGTGTTTTGGGGGCGTGGCTTTGGAAAGAGCC
This sequence comes from Gobio occitaniae, assembly GCA_033150135.1. Lineage (NCBI taxonomy): Eukaryota > Metazoa > Chordata > Actinopteri > Cypriniformes > Gobionidae > Gobio > Gobio occitaniae. The sequence continues at coordinate 15,439 of JARQWZ010005358.1, forward strand.
CAGAATGGAGAAGGTGGAGTGAATGGAAATAATGAGCTGTCTTTAAAACAGTCGTGAGAGGTCTACAGACACTCAATTTTCATACTTTCTTTTTCTGAGTACTTACATTTTAATTATGTATTGATATATAAAGAAAGTTTAAACAAATTTTGAAAAAAAAGTTTTTTAACCAAATCCTACCTACCCTACCTTTAACCTCTGCAGGAAGTGTTTCTGTTTTCGGGAAAAATAAACGAGACACACTCATGTGCTCAACGTGAGAAGTTGTCGCTTGTTCTTTACGGCAATTTCCACACTGGTGACCCCGACTTAAGTCTGCTGGACGTATCCAGAGAAATGACCCTACCATGACTGCGGACGCCGTAACTCTTAAACTCCCCGAATTCTGGGAAACCACAAGATAATATTAAAAATAACTTTTTTCCCCATGGTATCGTTGTCAAAACTGTGGCCTGTGAAAGTGCTGAGTGTCTAGTAACTTTGACAAACCACTAGACACAGTGGCTGGTGAGCAAAAAAGTTAATGTTTAGCCCTGCGCACAGTATATGCAGTGTTGGTGTAACGCATTACAAGTAACAAAAGTTATGTAATCAAATTACTTTTTTCAAGTAACTAGCAAAGTAGCGCATTACTTTTAAATTTACAAAAGAATATCTGAGTTACTTTTTCAAAATACTTTGTTTTCCCATTTATTGACAGCTCTCTTCTCCCCATGTTAAGAAAAATCGTGAGTGCAGAGGCGTTGTGTGCGCACATGATGCTTATTGTAGTTCTAAACTAAATGTGAGCATTACTAGTCTCACTTGCACCAAAACAGATTCAGTATTCCCTTAAAAAGAATAAACACAGTCAAATGCAAACTCAGAATATTACGCAAACCTGCAATAATGAAATGTTAAATTACACTAATAGACTTTATGTTTTTAATCTCACTTTATTAACCAATGTCTTTGCTGCTGACCTCCGATGATCCAATTCAACCATGCTAATAAGCAAAAATACTTTAGATAAACATTACATTTGTTTCTTTTTTTGTTTTTATAGCTGAAGAATATTAAACGCTCTTCTTCTGCGTCATGTTCTTCTACAATCCAGAATAGCAGCACAGCTGAAAGGTTTGTTTGAGCTGCGTCTTCTAATGTAAATTTGCATTTCCTTCAGCCTGAGGCTCATTCATTTCACTTTTGGTGTGAAAGGGCCTTTACATTTGCCAAAAATATATCTTTTATTTATTTAATTTTTATATATAAAAACAAACACGCAAGCCCAGGGGGGTATTCCAGAAAGCAAGGTTAACCTACCGCCATATATACCTTGGACTCTCAGACTCTCAAACCTTGCTTACTCGAGGTATGCTGGTTCCAAAAACGTGTCCGTGAGTAAGTTCAGACAACTCAGAGTATGTTAAAGGAACATGCAGACTTTTTGGGACTTATTCACCGTATCCCCCAGAGTTAGATAAGTCCATACATACCATTCTCATCTCCGTGCGTGTCTGACGCACCCACCGCTAGCCTAGCTTAGCATAAAGAATGGAGGTAAATGGCTCCAGCTAGCCTACTGCTCAATAAGTGACTAAATAACGCCAACATTTTTCTATTTACATGTTGTGATGTGTATAGTTACATTGGCCCTCATTTATCAATCTTGCGTACACCAATTTTCCAGCGTACACCTGGCGTACACCCAAAACCACGGTGACTTTGAGATTTATCAATATGGACGTTGGCGTACGGCACGCTAAAATCCTACACCAGCTCAGGAGGTGGTGTACGCACGTTTTGAGTTAGTGCGAAAATGCGCAGAAAAACAATTCCTAACACCACAAAACGCACTGACAAAGATATGCTATATTATGACCCACTGTAACAACAACAACAACAAATAAAGCCCTATTCGCACGGGATAAGTATTATCTGGGGACCTCGTGTGATTTAGAAATTACTCCCCCACATCTAAATTTTTTGTGGCGCATTCGCACGGGATAAACTGTGATTTTACTCGAATTTACTGACTTATCTCCCGGATATGATGTTACTTGAAAATGTTTTTTCGTTATATAGCTGTATGAAATTATAAACAGTCGTATCGATATCATTTTGATTGTTTTAGTAATACAAATAATTTCGTATAATAACAATATACGACGGAAGATTCAGTTTCAAAGCTAATGTAAAAGTGCCCATTTAAGCGAGTTGTCATTGTACTGTTCTGTTTTTGTGTTTTTCATTAAGAATAATATTAAACACACCATTCAAGCAATTACTCCCAAATTGTGCTCATTCTAAAGTGAAAGTAGTAGTCTATAATCCGCGCGGCCGCACGGGAAGTCATAACGGTGCGCATTATATGCAGCCTAGCTCCATTCTTCGTGAAAGATAAAGATAGAAATGCGCACAGGACACAAAAACCTTGCAAAAATTATATACGATCCGCCTAATCCCGGCCAAATAGATGCCGATTCGCACAGGACTAATATTATCACAGGACCTCGGTGTTCGGCGAAATATGGTAGGTCATTTGCGGGGGAATTTTTACTTTAGGCCTACATATTACAGACATGGCCGATTTGCACGGGATTAAGATCACAGACATTCTCTGCAATTATTACAAATCACCAGAGCTCCCCACATCCCGTGCGAATAGGGAAGTAATTATAAACTTAAGTGTTTATTTTTGTGCAACATGGACTTCAATGTTTAATTTGTGTGACTTTACCAAAGCATTTGATATGTATTCCTCCAGTTGCGAGCCTGTGCGCTTTACCTGATGTTGGTTAGGCCCGGCAGCTGCGCACGGACTGGGACTGAACATAATTCAGACTGACAAAATAATAAAAATGACATTCTTCTTCTTTTAAATAATAATAAAATAAATAATAATAATAACGAAATTCTTCTTCTAAATAACAATAAGCGTCATTAATAATACAAATCATAATAATAATAAGAATCTAACAAATTGTCATGCAATTATATTAATGTGAATGAATGGTACTCCACATCACATCATTATCATCACTATTGTACACCCCAATACATGTGATGTGATACGAAATTAAATGCATATTATTTCAAAACACGTGCTGTAAAATAATTAATTGTGATAGGTAATTTCTCATCCAAAAAGCTATTTAAACTGGATTTCCACCGTACACCTTTTTGTGGGCGCCTTTAATCCCACTCTTTAAACTCCCAAATAAAACAATTTAGTTTTTTTTCCACTTCCCTGGTGATGGTCTCGATCTCCACGTCGGAGAAGTTTCGCTTCATTGCCGTCTTCCGAGTGTCCATGGCGTAAAATGAGGGCGTGGGGGAGGCAGAGACTTGAATATATAGGGGCGTGTTATTCTAATGACGATCGTTTTCAGCCACGGCATTTATCAAGGGCAGGTTTTGCGTACGCCTGGATTTCAGAGGTGCGCACAGCTTCATAAATCAGGCGGTGAGAGGAGTGTAAGCATAATCTTATGCCAACATATACGCCCGTTTCTACGCAAGATTGATAAATGAGGGCCATTGTGTACTATGACTGGCAGAAAATGAAAAGTTGTGATTTTCTGGGCCGATATGGCTAGGAACTATACTCTCATTCCTGCGTAATGATCAAGGAACTTTGCTGCCGTACCATGAGTGCAGTGGCGCAATGATATTACTGTGTAATTATCTTAGTACACAATGTAACTATACACATCACAACATGTAAATAGGAAAATGTTGGCGTTATTTTGTCACTTATTGAGCAGTAGGCTAGCTGGAGCCGTTTACCTCCAGTCTTTGTGCTAAGCTAGGCTAGCGGTGGGTGCGGTAGACAGAGTTATGGCACGCACGGAGATGAGAATGGTATGTATGGACTTATCTATCTCTGGGGGATATGGTGAATAAGTCCCAAAAAGTCGGCGTGTTCCTTTAACCGTGAACAGACAAGACATCCTCAACAGAGCAACGAATCGATGATTCACCATGGAAACAGACGCTAAGAAAAAGCTCACCATTCTACTTCCTCTTCTTCTTTTGTTTAATGGCGATTTACATAACCTACTTAGTGCACATCGCCACCTATTTGGTGGTTGTGCAATAATTTTTTAAATATCTTTGTTTAATAAGTAATCTTTATTAATCGAGAATAAGGATGTTTGTTTGATGCTAATTCATTTAATGCAGATCCATGTGTGAGATGACAATAAAATAAATAATAAATACATTTGAATTGAATTAACATTTAAACATTACCTTAATAGTGCTTTAGAATTAATATGTATATAAAATTGTGCATAATAACTGTAACTATAACACATTTAGCTATATTAATTTCAACTATATTAATTATATTACACACATCTGAATACCTCTTAAGCAAACTAACCCTGGAACATGAGCTGCTCCGGAGCAGGTTATGTTCAGAGAGTGAGTTGCTATGGCTACTTACATACACTCTAAAAAATGTTGGGCTAATAATAACCCAAGTTGGGTTGAAAATGGACTAACCCAGCAATTGGGTTGTTTTAACCCAGCGATTGGGTTGTTTTAACCCAGCAATTGGGTTGTTTTAAGCAAACATTTAACCCAACCGCTGGGTTAAAACAACCCAATTGCTGGGTTAGTCCATTTTCAACCCAACTTGGGTTATTTTTAACCCAGCATTTTTTAGAGTGTACCCTGAAAGTGACCTCCGTTTTTGGAAGTGAAAGTTGAGGTTATCTGGGTTAAACTTACCCAGGTATGCCACATAATCTGCTTTCTGGAATACTCAGCCCAAGTAAGAAAAAGTTACTAAATAACACAATTATTTACTTTTTAGGGAGTAACGAAATATTGTAATGCATTAATTTTAAAAGTAACCTTTTCCCCAACACTGCATATGTGTCCTAAAGTGCAAAAATTTACTGATACAGAAATACATTTTAAAAATGCCTCAAAACATTTTAGCTAGCTATTTTATAATTCATCAAAACTGCTGCAGTTGCAAATACTACAGAATAACAGAACAATTATTGCAAGCATTTTACTGTACACATTTCTGCTCTGACCACACAACAAACAATCTGCTTTTATAAATCATTTATTTGTTAGTGATTTCATACAGCGAACAAAGTAAGGTAGCTGCCTGTGCTGTGTAAGCAATAGCATTTTACAATAAAACATAAACAGCATCAATATACAGCATATTAATATTCCACCCTGTTGAAGCCTGGTATTGCACAGTGGCTTTGCTAATATGCTTAGCATGATAAAAAAAGGGTTTTGTTATTCAAAGCATTTAGGCTAACTGTTGCTTTTATAGCAGGCAATGTAGATATTGGCAAACGCATTTAGTGGCATGGGGATTTATGAGTATTCAACTTTTTTTGGCTTTATGGCAACAATATTGGGCATAACTGTGCTCCTTAAAAGGTTTTTTTTTTTAATGTTAAAATACTTTCCCCTATATTCTGGTTTAATATTTATAGAAAAGTTGATTTCTTCAAAAAAGTGTGTACATTGTGGGTCTGTAGTGCTTTTGAAATCTTGCAAGTTTGGGCCTGGAATATCTGATCAATCAAAGGCAGAAATGTTGAATTCCCGTTTAGTGAGAATGACGGAGCATTTATCGAGCATCTTATGCAGCAAACGACTTTGTAAACTCTTGACTGGGCCACTGTATGTTTACTGCATGTCTCTCTGAGGTAGCCTAATCACTAATGCACTAAATAATTAACAAGCCAGCATGCAAATCTGTAATATAGTGACCAGAAATCACCAGTTTACATGAAAAAGCACATTCGCATGTGTTGAGCTCTATGGAACTATTGATGTGTGTGTGTGTGTGTGTCTGTCTGAACATCTCTCGCTGTCTCTGTGTGGAGGTAATGACTCTCCCAGTCGTCTTCTCCTTATGTTTAGGGGGCTTTAACGACCTTCTCCCCTGAAACAGAAGGAGAAGAGGAGCTGAGTTAACACCTCCACCCTACAAATAAGCAGTTTGAGAGAATAGCAATGCCTCTGATATGTTCAGATATCATCTTGGGGACAAAACAACCCTGTCCTGCAAAACTGTCTGAAGTCATTTCATCTATTATATATATGTGTGCGGAGATGCATTAAAACAACTTACCGTTTTGAACGATATCAGAGCTGTCCTGCAAATAAACAAAGGAAATGGGTAAATGGAAGACTAGTAGTGAACTTTGTTTTTTTCTTTTCACACACATTACACAGGGGTCATGAACTGAGAAACCAAATTTCTTTTGCCATATATGAGGTCATCATACTATAAGAATATCCTTTAAAGGAACGCCAATTTCTTGGGACTTTCGCTTATTCACCGTATCCCCCAGAGTTAAATACAGTTAAGTCCATACATACCATTCTCATATCTGTGCGTGCCATAATTCTGTCTGAAGCACCCATCGCTAGCCTAGCTTAGCACAAAGACTGGAGGTAAATGGCTCCAGCTAGCCTACTGCTCAATAAGTGACAAAATAACGCCAACATTTTCCTATTTATAATTTATAATAATCAAGGGACTTTGCTGCCGTACCATTGGTGCAGCAGCGCAATGATATTACACAGCGCCTGAAAATAGGTTAACTTCTGTCAACATAACCAATGTGACAATCTGCTTGCACAGAGAACGTGCTGGGGACTATTTTCAGGCACTGCGTAATATCTTTGCAAAGCTCCTTGATCATTACGCAGGAATGAGAGTATAGTTCCTCGCCATATCAGTCTAGAAAATCACAACTTTTCATTTTCCGTCGGTCTTAGTACACGATGTAACTACACATGACAACATGTAAAATGTTGGCATTATTTTGTCACTTATTGAGCAGTAGGCTAGCTGGAGCTGTTTACCTCCAGTCTTTGTGCTAAGCTAGGCTAGCGGTGGGTGCGTCAGACAGAGTTATGGCACGCACGCAGATGAGAATGGTATGTATGGACTAATCTAACTCTGGGGGATTCGGTGAATAAGCTAAAGTCCCAAAAAAGTCGGCGTGTTCCTTTAGAAGCGTGTTTCAGAACTAATAACGTCCTTATAGGTCTAAAAACAGCTTTTATTGTAACAAAGCCCAGCGAACGACTTGTTGAGGAATAGATAGATAGTTGAAAGATCAACGCCTACTTCAGCAACTTTGGCCACGCCCATTGGCGTGTTAGTGAGATGACGAGGAGAGAAGAGCGATACAGGACTAAAAATAACATTACCTTCCAAAGGATCCTAATTCTAGGAATGTGGTTATTCATTTTCAACAATGTGAATGTCTCAATTGAGCATTATTTATTTGTATTCATTACATTTCACTGTGGATTCTTTGGTTAATAAGTCGCAATTTCGGCGCAGGCTTTGCAAACTGATTTTTATGTTACATGTTACTTATAATGCCTGATCTGTGACCAGTGATTTATGATATGTAATGATTCATGTAGTCAGATGTTCTTTGTCTGTGTCAGCAAATCAAACCAGTGACTAAAAGGTCAACTTCACATATTGTTTCTTTTAGTAGGATGAAAATAATCTGTTATTTGAACTGTGATTATATATAGAAAGCGATCAAAGAACGTTCCGTTTACAATCGTTGAGGCTGTCAATCAAACAGTGCAAGTTTATCAGTGACTGAGTTCTGGACTCTTGCCAAAACTTCTGTAATAATCAACAAATCTCTTATTTACATTGTGTTTGCCCTGTAAGTTTTGATGAAAGCATTCGTTAGTGTGCAGAAATCAAGTTGCAATGACGAGATCACTGCATTCCTGCGCTCAACATGTCTGTGATTGGCTACAATGATCATCACTGCAACCTTTCATGCCATGATCTTAATATAATGCTAAGATCAACACTTGAGAGAGCTGTAATAGTAAAATGTGCGAATGGATTTCGAGAGTTCCACAAATAATACTTTGTTAGGCTATTTCATATGCAAAGATGCTAACCAATCACAGCAGTGGGCGTTTACACTGAAGTCTCAGAGTAGCCAATCAGAGCAGTGGGCGTTTACAGTGAAGTCTCAGAGCAGCCAATCACAGCAGTGGGCGTTTACACTGAAGTCTCAAAGCAGCCAATCACAGCAGTGGGCGTTTACAGTGAAGTCTCAGAGCAGCCAATCACAGCAGTGGGCGTTTACACTGACGTCTCACAGCAGACACGGCCCTTCAAACAGAGTGTTCAAATCAGACGGCTAAAATCAGGGTAGGAAAAAGGCCTTTTATTTATAAATTATGACCATTTTTGATGTAAAATTCATTCTAACATTATAAGTGCACCACCGTAAACACGATAAAACAATAAAACAATGCAGTTCATGACCCCTTTAAAGGGGACAGTGTGCTCACAATTTACCTCTTTTGGTTTCAGTACTGGTTGAGGCATCATGCGTCCAAGCCCCTGTACAATCCAGCCAACCATACTACAAAACAAATAAAACATAATGCATGTCATTAGACTTATCTAGGCCTACATATCAAAATGATTCAAATGTATCCAAACAATAAAAGGTCTCAGATATGTGTTATGTTCAGAATGGAATGCTAGCACACTGATAACCGAATGCTATCCATCCAAAATCCATTCATTTTTCCTTTTTTAAAACAGAAATGAAATACGAAAGATACGGTTTCTTCTTTTTTTTGATTCTAACACTAATTAATAGAATAAGCAGATACAAAATTTTATCTGAAAAGAAGTCAATATTTGTTTTATCTTGTTTGGCCCAACCAGGCATTGTTAGGCGGAGTTTGTGCGAATAGCACTTGCCAACAAGGCACAATATTTGCATTTGGTTTAAATAGACACTCCGGCGAAAAAACGCTAGAATGAGACAGTCTAGTAAGTGTGTATGGCTACGTCACACATGTTCCCACCCCCACAGTCACGAAAATACTATTTAAAGGGATAGTTCACCCAAAAATAAAAATTAGCCCATGATTTATTCACCCTCAAGTCATCCGAGGTGTGTATGACATTCTACTTTCAGACGAATCAAATCTTAAGTTATATTAAAAATGTTCTGGCTAATCCAAGCATTATAATAGCAGTAATTGTTGCTCTGTTTTTGAAGTCCATAAAAAAATGCATCTGTCCGTCAAATAACGTGCTCCACGCTGCTCCGGGGTGTTAATAAAGGCCTTCTGAAGCAAATCGATGCGTTTGTGTAAGAAAAATATCCATATTTAAAAATGTTTTTCATTTTTTTCAATGGCTCTGCATCAGCCGCCCCCGGGCCATCACTTCCGGCGAATAAGGTCAAAATACATGCAAAATACCGGCCCGATCATAGATATATACATAGATTCCTCATTAGTGCCTGCGCGGATCGGCCGAATGAGGCATCTACGTATATATATCTTTGATCACGCCAGTATTTTGACCTTATTCGCCGGAAGTTATGGCGCTGGGAATACTAGATGACATTCGTCTGATAAGAGGTAAAAAAATAACATAAATACTGTTCGGTTTCTCGCAGAAACCGATCGTTTCGTGACTTAAGACATCAATGTGTCGCCACGAGCCGCATGATTTAATAAGGATTCGTATGTCTATGTGTTATTACTCTCATTGCTCTCATACTGTAACATATCCCCATTGACATGCATTATACGACTATCACACTGCAACGGTTGGAGTTAAAAATCTTCATTTGTGTTCTACTGAAGAAACAAAGACACCTACATCTTGGATGCCTTGGGGGTAAGCAGATGAACATAAAAAAAATCGTTTTTGGGTGAACTATCCCTTTAAACTTCATTTCGGAAAAATACTTTGTATTACAAATCTTTAAAATAACTGGCATTCTATTAATGCAATATAGTGAATGACATGGCTTACATTATAGTCAGCTTAGTGCTAGTGATTCATTTACAGAAAAACAAAAAATTAACATCTATGCTTTCATGTCCGAAAACATTATTTTTGTCTTACATTTCATAATAAACTCAGACAAGCTCAGTACCAACTCATTTCCCATCAGTTTATTTTTGTGATTAAATGTGCAAAAGAGTGTGGGTGATTTAAGGCCACAACGGATAAATCTAATGTATCCTTCAAAACAGGCCGAATGAAGGACGCAACCGAAGGCTGCCTTTGAAGGATCCTTCAAATTGAGATGGCCTTTAGCAACTTTTGATGACGTGGCAGCCGAGATATTCAGCCTTAAGATGCAACCTTCTGTTTGAGAAACACCCTATGTTTTTTAACTGTTAATGCGCTATTGTTGCGTTAACTTGCCCTAAATTCAACACAAGATTTTCTTCACACGCAGTCTGACACGTTTTTTTACGTGTTTTTAAAGGATTAGTTAGGATTAGTGACATTTTCCTGATATTTTACTCACCCCCATCTCATCCAAGATGTCTTTCTTTCTTCAGTCAAATTTTTTTTTAGTTTTTTAAGGAAAACATTCCAGGATTTTTCTCCCCATTATAGACTTCCATGGCTACCCAAAATGTTGAAGGTCCAAATCAATGCAGTTTCAAAGGGCTTTGAAGGGTTTCAGAGGCTCTGCGCGATCCCAGGAGAGGAATAGGGTCTTATCTAGCGAAACGATCTGCCATTTTCAAATGTAATTAAAAATGAAAATACTTTTTAACCCAAATTGCTCATCTTGGGCTGCTCTGCGACGTGTCAAGGATTGCGTAATCACGTCGGAAAGGTCACGCTAGAAGTAAGGTGAATTCAGGGTGATTGGGACACTTTTTGCCATTGAGATGACTTGGAAAAAAGTGTCCCAATCACCCTGAATTCACCCTACCGCCTCCGTGTTTACAAAGCGCACATGCGAAGACTAATACAAACATCCTTTAGCAAAAAAAGGTAAACCAAGGATGTGGGACTATTTTGAAGTTTTTTTTTGGTAAAGGGCTTTAGTATTAGTCCTTGCACGTTCGCTTGGGGCGGTACTTCCGCCTACGTCTAGCGTGACCCAATGTGATTGCGCAATCCTTGACACGGCGCAGAGCAGCGCAAGATGATCAGGGATCATGCAGAGCCTCTGAAACCCTTCCTTTGAAACTGCATTGATTTGGACCTTCAGCATTATGGTTGCCATGGAAGTCTAAGGTGGAGAGAAAAATCCTGGAATGTTTTCCTCAAAAAACGACTTTCTTTTCGACTGAAGAAAGAAAGACAATTAACATCTTGGATGAGATGGGGTTGAGTAAAATTTGGCCCCTCTTTATATTAGGTGGCTTTAACTACTATGTACTTACATTAAAAAAATAAGTACAATGTACTTACTGTGTTTAAATTGTATTGCAAAACACCTTTGCTGATATTGAGGTGGGATACGGGTAGGGTTAGGGACAGGTGTGGTGGTATGGGTAAGTTTAAGGGTAGGGTTAGGTGTGAGGGAAGTGTCAACTGTGTAATTACAAATGTAACTACAGAAATTAATTACAGATATAATTACATGCAGGTATTTTTTAAAATGTAAGTACAATGTAAAAACATGTATGTACACAATAAGTGCATTGTATTAAATGATTAATTAAAATGTTAGTACATAGTAGTTAAGGCCACCTAATATAAAGTGGGTCCTAAAATTTTGAAGTGAACTAATCCTTTAAACAATCGGCCGATAGCCAATAGTGAAAATAAAGCTTTTATCGGCCGATACCCATTATTGGCTGATACATTAGTACATCTCTTAATTTAGTTGGTTTACATAGCCATAGCCATTATAAGGGAAGGGTACGGACACTTACTTCGTGCCTTTGGAATCCTCAGCTACTTTAGGTTGCTCAGGAGCTGCAGGCGCCGATGCAGGTGCAGGTGGAGCTGCAGGAGGAGGTGCTGGTGCTGGTGCTGGTGCTGGTGCTGGTGGAGGTGCAGGAGCAGGTGTTGGTTCAGGTGCTGAATATAAAAAAAAGTGTCACATGCAGAACTCAGTCTCCAAGGAAGCCCAACCGAGCATTTTTGATTTTTAAAATTCTACCTTGTTTGCAGGGTGTCACAGGAGCAGAAGCAGCCCTCTGGGCAGATGTTTCCGTACCAGTGGGAGGACGAAGATCGAGAGGAGAGTGAGGGACTACCTTCTCAAAACCATGCTTAATCCATTCTATTACCCTGAAAGAGAAAGAGACAGGCAGATTAAAGGAAGAGTTCAGGCAGAATCCTGAGAATCCTGATTAGCTTCTGACAGCTCATTAACATATACCTGGGAGAGAAGGGCACGTTTGCAGCGTCTGGCTCCTCATCAGACACAACCTCCACCACAGGAATATGAGGCAGCGGCTCAGCATCTGGTGAGAGGGAGAATCATGTCACATGTGTTCTTTCCGTTCTCATCAGCCCTTCACAATGCAAATTCTTTAAAAATGATCATTTCCAAAGTTTATACAGTTCTAGATCAAGTGGTTATCAAGAGGCGGCACTCACCACGAATGTCTTTGACCTCTTGTACCTGTGAAGACACGGAAACACAAAGAACGCTTACTGTGTGTAGCCTTAGATTTAATATTGGTGTTAAAATTGATAGGCCAGGTGCTCTACATTGGCTTGCACTTGTGTTTTTCTCTGTCTATATTATGTCAAGTAGCCCATCTCTCATTTGTAAAAGTGTTTGCAAGGTTTTTAGGAATATATCAGTGTTTCTTCAACTTTGTTGGCTTTGGGCTGAGTACACTTAGAAACGGTAGAAAATAAAACATGTATCTCATATTTCATCTCCGCTGGACAGATTGTGTAAAAAAAAACCCGGATACATCATTTTCACATGCTTAATATATTTCACACTTCGAAGTTCAAAAGTCTGGGTCTGTGAAACAATAAAATATACATAAAATTCATTTGAAAAAAAAAAATGCAATAAATAAATAAATAAATAAACAAACCATGAAGTTTTAATGTAATCCTCATGTAACAATGTGTTAGTTTTAATACAAATCAAGGTCACCATGAAATCAAAATGGACAATTTTTATATTTTTAAAGAATATTGCTGTGTTTATTATAAATGAATTATCCGTGCTCATCATTACCTTTAAAATTCATGTGCCCTCATAATCTTTAATCAAAATAACTTCCCCTCCCTCTTGCAGCGACCTCTCTTCTCTGATGATGCGTTAAGTGGCGCGAGGGCGGGGCAACCTGTCACTCACATGAGATCCACCAATAGCAAACCACAACTATCCAATCAATTCCCAATGGACAAAATCAAGTCCCGCCCAACATTTTATCTTGTTCGAGAAGCCGTTTCACTCAGATATACGTCACAATAGGGAAGAAAAGACTATCAAAACGCCAGCTTTAAGGTTGAAGAAACACTTGTATGTAACTTATGTAAGTAAGCAAGTATGTGCATTTTAAGCTGCTAGCCAGGCAAGCATTTGAGATGTCCGATGCAGCAAGGCCATACCATAGAGGGATGTATATCTAAACTGTGTGCAGAATTATTAGGCACGTTGATTTTCTAATCATATTTTTTTTCCAGGCACATTTTACCAATTCCAAACCACAGTAATCCTGATAACTACTATTAATTTAGTATTTAATAATGTATAAGTGACAAATAATTTTTCATGAAAGCTGGAAATTAAAAACACCTTATATTCAGGTGTGCAGAATTAGGCACATTTTCTTTTTATTTAGTGAGGGTAGTTCTTAGGATTCTTTACCTAACTTAAGTCCTGACACCTTGCACTTCTGGAGACTCCAGGTAGGTTGCAGCTCTGGAAAATGGTGGCGCTGGAGACTAAAGGGTTCCTGATGGTTTCACACTCAATTCTTCACCTTAATTCTTAATTATTTTGCGGTTAACAGGTGTCTTTTCTTCACCACCTGTTTTTGGCCTGCTGACCCAACGAGCATTTCACTGTGCAATGGTCATGCCTTAACTGCAATGTCTAGTATTGCATTAGTACTGTATCCTCAAGGGCATTTAATAATTTTTGACTTTTCAGTCTGAGTTAAATCTCTTTTTTGGCTAATTTTATCTGTAAAAGAAAACATGCCTAATAATTATGCACACCTGAAAATAAGGTTGTTTGCATTTCCAACCTTTAACAATTAGATATCACTTATACATTATTAAATACAATTTTTTTATTTTATTTATTAAGTTTATTGTGGTTTAGAATTGGTAAAATGTGCCTGGAAAAAAATATGATCAGAAAATCAACTTGCCTAATAATTCTGCACAAAGTGTATAGCAGGATATTTGAAATGCAATGAGGTTCAAAGTATTTCTTAAAGACTCGACTTATAACCACCCAAAGCAGTCCAGACAGGCTTGTCTGCAGCAGCCAGCTTGTGTTTACAACTTTAATTTGTTGTAACACTATATTCTATGATAACATAGCTGTGAGGACACTCACCTAAAGGATTATTTGGAACATCATACTAATACTGTGTTTGACCCCCTTTCGCCTTCAGAACTGCCTTAATTCTACGTGGCATTGATTCAACAAGGTGCTGAAAGCATTCTTTAGAAATGTTGGCCCATATTGATAGGATAGCATCTTGCAGTTGATGGAGATTTGTGGGATGCACATCCAGGGCACGAAGCTCCCGTTCCACCACATCCGAAAGATGCTTTATTGGGTTGAGATCTGGTGACTGTGGGGGCCATTTTAGTACATTGAACTCATTGTCATGTTCAAGAAACCAATTTGAAATGATTCGAGCTTTGTGACATGGTGCATTATCCTGCTGGAAGTAGCCATCAGAGGATGGGTACATGGTGGTCATAAAGGGATGGACATGGTCAGAAACAATGCTCAGGTAGGCCGTGGCATTTAAACGATGCCCAATTGGCACTAAGGGGCCTAAAGTGTGCCAAGAAAACATCCTCCACACCATTACACCACCACCACCAGCCTGCACAGTGGTGACAAGGCATGATGGATCCATGTTGTTTACGCCAAATTCTGACTCTACCATCTGAATGTCTCAACAGAAATTGAGACTCATCAGACCAGGCAACATTTTTCCAGTCTTCAACTGTCCAATTTTGGTGAGCTTGTGCAAATTGTAGCCTCTTTTTCCTATTTGTAGTGTAGATGAGTGGTACCCGGTGGGGTCTTCTGCTGTTGTAGCCCATCCGCCTCAAGGTTGTGCGTGTTGTGGCTTCACAAATGCTTTGCTGCATACCTCGGTTGTAATGAGTGGTTATTTCAGTCAAAGTTACTCTTTTATCAGCTTGAATCAGTCGGCCCATTCTCCTCTGACCTCTAGCATCAACAAGGCATTTTCGCCCACAGCACTGCCGCATACTGGATGTCACCTTTCTTTCCCATTCTGACATTCAGTTTGGAGTTCAGGAGATTGTCTTGACCAGGACCACACCCCTAAATGCATTGAAGCATCTGCCATGTGATTGGTTGATTAGATAATTGCATTAACGAGAAATTGAAGAGGTGTTCCTAATAATCCTTTAGGTGAGTGTATAAAGTCATTAATATTCAGCCGTTTGGGCTGATCCACTCTTGTGGTGTAGTTTGTAGAACAAGTAATTCAAATGAATGTCTCTGTACATCACCTTACTTAAAGGGGACAAATGATTGTGCTATCTTTGAAATGAAACCGTATGTAGACATCTTTCAATATTCACCATTTACATCCACAGACTGAAACTGAGCTAAGAACATCGGGCCACCCAGATTTAAACTGTTCAGCATCTTGTCCCGCCCTGATGATGTGATAATGAAAAGTCTAGAATATGGCCCCTTTAATGCTGATTTGAGGGACAGAGGAGGGAACAGCGAGCATGATCCTGACATAGCTTGCTCTAAAAACACTGTACTTACTGGAGGATCCACTTTAACCACTGGAACAACTGCAGGCTAAATGGAAATGAAACAAAACTCTCACAGAAAAGCTAAAGGCACCTTTGAGACTGGTGCCCGTGGACCTGAAATGCTCTGGTAGGACTAACTCCATCAACTCTGTTAGTGTCACTAAATGTTCAAGTAACATTTTTAAAATCTAATGTAAATAAGTAATTAAATAAATAAATATGTGTTTTAAAATATCATTCCTCAGTTTTTATCTAATAACAAATAGAAACGTTCTTAGTAAAAATATTAATGTCTTTTATGGAAACATGTTTTCACCATGGAATGAATTAAAAAAAAGATAATTGTGTCTTTGTTTCTCACAATTCTGACTTTTACCTCAAAATTGTGATTATAAATTTGCAATTGTGAGAAAAAAAGTCAGAATTGTGAGATAAAAAGTCAATTACCTTTTACATTTTTTATTATATGGCGGACACAAGCTGCCGTATATTTAAAAAAATATCTATCTTGGTAATGTTTTGTTTTCATAATTCATAATTTGTTATTCAAAGTTCTCTGTCCCACTTTTGTAAGTGTCTTTAACTACTATGTACTAACATTTTATTTATTCATTTCATACAATGCACTGATTGTGTATGTTTTTACAGTGAACTTACACTTAAAGATACCAGCATTAACTACATCTGTAATTATTTTTTGTTATTACATATATAATTACTATACCCCTATCTCTTAAATCTACTCAGAACACCAAACCTGTCCCTAACTGTACCCATATCTCACGTATCTCAAGTGTTTTCAATACAACACGAACACAATAAGTACATTGTACTTAACTTTTTTTTAAAGTACATAATTGTTAAAGACACCTAATTTAAAGTGTGACCAAATTCTGAATTTAAATTCATGTGAAATTACTGGATTTACTGGATATTAAACACACGAATGATCATTCCTCATGAATACAAATGTCCATGAACAGCATTAAAAACAAGTCATTAATATGCTCCACAAATTCAAAATGCTTAACTAATAAGCGTATGCAGTAAACGGCAATAAATCCAGTAAACTTGGTAAATAACCAAATAAGTAATCACACTGCACAAAGCCTCGCCGTCTTATTGGACAAGTGAAATATGTGTGTCTATACCTCTGTGACCTCCTCTGGCTCGGTGTGACCCTTGTATTTCTCATCTGGCTGTGGAACCACTTTTCCCAGTCCCTGCACAATCCATCCTATCATTCCAGCCCTGATGGAAGAAGAGATACAGTCCATCAGCTGCTCTGAGCATAAGGATATGAAAGCATGCAAATAAGCGGATTTGCTCTAAGTCAACTCTAGATGGCAGCAGGGGACAGTAAAAGCAAACAGTCTGCCCATAGGCCGTTCACACCCGTGAAGCAGTAGCCTTAGCATAAAACATAAAACAAATGTTCCATTCCAGTTGTGTTCTTGTAGATGAATATATATATTGGAATACTAAAGTTTATGTCTGTTCAGCATGAGGCTCTTATGCCTTGAGCTGTTAATATGGAAATATAGCTCAGTGCAATGAAGTCCTTGCGTGTGTAGCATGCAAAAAAATGAAAAATAAAAATTCTCCATGCTGGTCTGCAGCAAAGCTTTGCATTTTTGTGCATGAGCTCCACTATAAGCCTACTCACTGGTCCGATGTGGTACTGCCATCCGTGGTGGTGATACAGTGATGAAAATATGTGTAAAACTCAAAATATCCATTTAACAGGCAAACTCACAGATACAGATGTGCAACACACACATATTCCCATGTAACTACATGCCATAAACCATACATATACAGAATAAAACTGAATCCATATGATTGAAACTATACCTGTTGCTCACTGCATTTCCATCTTGCTGTTCAATCTGTGGTAAACAAAAAGAAAAAAAATTTAAACAATAAAACAGACAAACTCATTTGCCCTATAGATGTATAATATCAGGATTTTTCCAATCAGAATTGGATTTCGTTTCAAAATTGCACTATATTAAAATTCAAATAAAAAAGGTTTAATTCTAATTCAATTGTACTCAAGTATTTAAAAAGGCAATATTGGCTCGATAAATAGACTGATTAAATCAAGGAATGAAGCATTTTTGCATTACAGTAACTTTAAATGTTATTTCTAAAGTATTCAGAAACAGACTTGTTAAATCAAGAAATTAAAGAGATTTTCCCATTTTTGTTGTTGTTGTTACAAACAGTTACAGAAACCTTTTTTTTTTTTTTGCATCTTGTAAAACTTCAGGGCACAACACACTAGATGTTGAACTGAAACTTGTCACCTGAACAATAAACAGCTGTTTGGCTCTTAAATATATTTGTTTATAGACTGAACACTGACTGTGTTCACAGCGGAGTTAAGGTCATGCATCTTTAGCAACGTCCAGAGATAATATGTGTTGTTTTATCTTAAAGTTATAGCCACTGAAGAAGGCGTCTCTTCATAATGACAAATAATCATATTTTTGTCATGGTTTACACCAAAATAGATGTCACTGACTGTAAAGGTTCAGCTGGGAGTGAAATTTGATTGGCTCCTAACCTCATTAAAATTGACAAAAAAGAAAGAAAAAAAGAGCAAGCAATAAAAAAACACAAATAAATATGTACTTTGTACATTGGTAGTCTAATTAAAAATGTTAATGTAACTGAAGAAGTGTGCAAGTATTCATTTTCCATAGTGCTTAAGTAGGCTACAGTACAAAATCTCCAAAAATGTACTCAAGTTTAGTAATTACGTACAATAATGCAAGAACTGTAAGAGTGTGTTTAGTTTCAATAGCACTTAAAGGGTCACTTCAGCGATTTAGCATTAAGCTTTGTATCAGTAGAAACCCCGTAGTATATTTGAATTATGGTACTTTCCCCCCTCATATCCCCCTGAGACGAGAGAATTGTGCATTTTATTTCTGGAAAAAATCCTTAGATGACGCAAATATCGTCATTTTGCGTCATCTGAGGATTTTTTGGCCAGAGGCTAAAAACTACAGCCAGTAGAGGGAGCTGTTCCGCATGTTATCAACCCGCCCACAGGGGAGAGATCTCATGCACAGAATGTAAATGCGCTCGGCTCGGCCTCGGGCCTTCATAACAGAGCGATGCAGAGCAAAGTGAGTGTTTCAACTTTTCATTGAATTCCTATGAAAGTTTAGCTTCCATATGCGATCTGAAAACGCGCCAGACTGGACACGCGCTGAGAATGACTGTCACGCTTACCTCAGCTCTGCTCAGCTCTTACTTCGCTCTCGTGCTGAATAAAAATCTGACTCCTGCTGTGTTTGTCCTGTGACTTTCGTTTGGCTCACTCACACTTTATTGAAAATGCATGTTCAGTTTTTAATTGTAGTTTTTACTCTCTAACTGAACAAAATTATTGTATTATTATGAAGATCAAAACGACGTTGGGGGCAGTGTAGGGAGTGGCCTCGTAGGGCAGCGAAGCAAGTGCATTCTGGGAGTTGTTGTCTTTCATCCACGAGACAAAAATAAATGTTCTGTCTTTTCTCAGTCTAGAAGGCACTAAATAAAAATTAAAAAATCATATTTCTACTACATAAATGACACAGTTTAAATACACATTCATCTTCCGAGCGCTGAAGTACCCCTTTAAAGGGATAGTTCACCCAAAAAGGAAAATTCTTTCATGATTTTCTCATCCTCATGTCGTTCCAAACCCGTAAGACTTTCGTTTATCTTCAGAACACAAATGAAGATATTTCTGATGAAATCTGAGAGCTTTCTGTGCCTCCATTGACAGCTACACAACTGACATTTTGACACTTCAAAAAGTTAAATAAGAGATCATAAAACTAATCCATATGAATTGCATTGAGTGGTTTAGTCCAGATTTTCTGATGAGACTCAATAACTTTATATGATGAACAGATTGAATTTAGGCTTTTATTCACATGTAAACATTGATCAGCGAACATAAACAGAAGCTCAACCGAACCTGCGTAGCATGAGAATGAACCTCATTGGTTCTTGCCGAAGCTCAAAAGTGATGCGTATCACGAGAATTAACCTCATTGGTTCTTGCCGAAGCTCAAAAATGATGCGTAACACGAGAATGAACCTCATTGGTTCTTGCCGAAGCTCAAAAGTGATGAGTAACACGAGAATGAACCTCATTGGTTCTTGCCGAAGCTCAAAAGTGATGAGTAACACGAGAATGAACCTCATTGGTTCTTGCCGAAGCTCAAACGTGATGCGTAACACGAGAATGAACCTCATTGGTTCTTGCTGAAGCTCAAAAGTGATGTGTAACACGAGAATGAACCTCATTGGTTCTTGCCGAAGCTCCAAAGTGATGCGTAACTCGAGAATTAACCTCATTGGTTCTTGCCGAAGCTCAAAAGTGATGCGTAACACGAGAATGAACCTCATTGGTTCTTGCCGAAGCTCAAAAGTGATGAGTAACACGAGAATGAACCTCATTGGTTCTTGCCGAAGCTCAAAAGTGATGAGTAACACGAGAATGAACCTCATTGGTTCTTGCCGAAGCTCAAAAGTGATGCGTAACACGAGAATGAACCTCATTGGTTCTTGCTGAAGCTCAAAAGTGATGCGTAACACGAGAATGAACCTCATTGGTTCTTGCTGAAGCTCAAAAGTGATGAGTAACACGAGAATGAACCTCATTGGTTCTTGCCGAAGCTCAAAAGTGATGAGTAACACGAGAATGAACCTCATTGGTTCTTGCTGAAGCTGAACGTGAACATGCTTGAGCTTCTGTTTACCTCAGCTGATGTGTGAGTTGATGAATGTTTATATGTGAATAAAAGCCTAAATTCAATCTGTTCATTATATAAAGCGGCCGAGTCTCTTCAGGAAATTTGGACTAAACCGTTCAATTCATATGGATTAGTTTTATGATCTCTTGATGATCTTTTTGAAGCCTCACTGGTAGTTGCGTAGCTGTCAATGGAGGGACAGAAAGCTCTCAGATTTCATCAAAAACATCTTCATTTGTGTTCTGAAGATGAACAAAAGACTTATGGGTTTGGATGGACATGAGGGTGAATAATTAATGACATCATTTTCATTTTTGGGTGAACTATCCCTTTAAGTACAGCATAAAAACTCCAAAATTATACTCAAGTTTAGTAATTAATTCTGAATACTCAAGAACTGTAATGGTGGAAGTATTCAGTTTCAATACTAAAGTACAGCATAAAAGTATGAGTACAATTACTCAAGAACTTAAAGATAAAAGGCTATCGATTATTATTAATTTGATTATTTTGATTATTTATTTCGTTTTATTATGTTAGTATACTTAACATGAGTCATAAAAATACCTTTAGTTCAGCGTTGCCCAGTTTAGAGGCGTTCACTGGCTGAGGGAGAGCACTGCTAAACCCATGAGAAAGCCAATTCAAAACCCCATTCTGAGAGCTAGAGAGAGAGCGAGAGAGAGAGAGAGAGAGAGAGAGAGAGAGAGAGAGAGAGAGAGAGAGAGAGAGAGAGAGAGGGGGTGGGTGGGAAGGAGAGAAGTAATTAGGTCTGGTAGGATTACAGCATCTAGAGACACTGAACGCACATATGTACTCCAAACACACACACAAACAAAACATCACCTGTTTTCCTCTGAGACTTCCTCCTTTGACTTGGAAGGGTTGGTTTCTGTTAAATAACACCATACAAAATGTATGAACAATACTCTTTTTCTGTGATGTGGGGATTCAATGTTGATCATTGATCAAAACTGCAGAAAAATTTGATAGAGTGCCTTGTTTTGATAGAGTTACCTTGTTTTACGTCCTCTTTTTTCATCACACCCTAAAGAACAGCACGCAGAGAGCGAAGACATGCTTAAACTGTGAAAGGCGACTCAGTGTATGTACACATTAACACAAACACACACTCACTGCTGATGTGGACGCATTGTTCTGGTCCTCCTCTCCCAGTGTCCCAGGGGACTCTGGAGGCTGGGGAACAACTTTTATCACCCAGCTAAACATGCTGTCAGAAATACACACAGCAAGGGTCAATGTCATATAAGGATGTTCACTATAATGAACAACAATGGTCCAAAAAGATCCTTTAAAAGTGTTGGGGAGTAACTAAATAAAAGTAGCGACTCCACTTCCAGTTCGAGACCAATGAGTAGCATTGCACCACGGGTCCACGACCAGACGCGACATCGCTGTTTTTAGTGCCTGCATTTAGGTAATAATTAAAGATTTAAAGGGTTAGTTCACCCAAAAAGGAAAATAATGTCATTTATTCCTCACCCTTATGCCGTTCCACACCCATAAGACCTCCGTTCATCTTGTTGAAATCCGAAGGCTCAGTGAGGCGTGCATAGCCAGCAATGACATTTCCTCTCACAAGATCCATTAATGTACTAAAAACATATTTAAATCAGTACATGTGAGTACAGTGGTTCAATATTAAAGGAACACTCCACTTTTTTTGAAAATAGGCTCATTTTCCATCTCCTCTAGAGTTAAACAGTTGAGTTTTACCGTTTTCGAATTCATTCAGCCGATCTCCGGGTCTGGCGGTAGCAGCATAGCTTAGCATAGATCATTGAATCTGATTAGACTGTTAGCATCTCGCTCAAAAATAACCAAAGAGTTTTGATATTTTTCCCTTTTTAAAACTTGACTCTTCTGTAGTTACATCGTGTACTAAGACCAACGGAAAATGAAAAGTTGTGATTTTCTAGGCAGATATGTCAAGTAACGTCTCGGTTACGTATGTAACCCTCGTTCCCTGAAGGAGGGAACGGAGACGCCGCGAGAGCCAATCTACTTCGAGTGTAACTAAACGAGCCAATGCACATTGGCATGCAATGATTGCACCAGGTGCTCATGCCACGCCGTGCGGGTATAAATGAGACACAGGTGATTGCATCAAATCAGCCTTTTGCTGAGGAGCCGGGTAGGTAGACAGGCACCCCAGCAGGGTACAGAGGACATGGCGACGGGACGTGGCGTCTCCGTTCCTTCCTTCAGGGAACGAGGGTTACATACGTAACCGAGACGTTCCCATTCAGTCGGTCACTCTCGACGCCACGTCGGAGTACCGACGAATTAGAATCCCTACCAAAGCGCCATGGCTTCTGCCCCCATCCAGTGCCCTGTGTGAGCCACCTGAGCTCTCTTACCTGATGAGATGGGGCTCACACCGGGAAGTCCATCACCGCTGTTCCGCATGACCCGCTCAGTGATTATTGGATAACACTGGGAAAGCGTGCCCTAGAGAAGGGAACGCTGCGGAGCCCACATCGTACCCCGAAGGAGTTATGTGGAGTACAATGCTGAGCCGTAGCCCGCCAGGAGAAGGGGGCTCAGTCCCACTGCAGGGAAGGCTCTCCCAAGGGAAAGACACAGGTTTCCCATAGGAGCGACCGTGGAAGAAAATATGGGATCCCCGCAGGGTCACTCATATGGCCCAAGCCCAATACCGGTTCTCAAGGATTCAGCGGCAAGGGGCCTGATGCCAGACGTTCCGCCACGTCCGGCACCGAGGGCGGTGGAGGACTCACAGAGTTTGCTTCTGGAGAATATAAGCGCCGTAGCGCATCAAGCCGACAAGAGCCGGGGCCTCTCAGTGCTTCTACCCGTTTGAGGTGAGAACACAGGAGGAGACCGGCTCTACACGTAGGCTATAGAATCTAGCAAACGTGTTGGGTGTCGCCCAGCCCGCAGCTCTACAGATGTCTGACAGCGAGGCGCCACGTGCCAGCGCCCAGGAGGATGCAACACTTCTAGTAGAGTGTGCTCACACCCTGAGCGGACAGGGCACACCTTGTGCTTGGTAAGCCAAGGTGATGGCATCCACTATCCAGTGGGCCATCCTCTGCTTGGAGACAGCCTTTCCCTTCTGCTGGCCTCCGTGACAGACAAAGAGCTGATCTGAGGTTCTGAAGCTTTGAGTTCTATCCACGTAAACCCGCAGAGCGCGGACGGGACAGAGCAAAGCTAGGGGTGGGTCTGCCTCCTCCGGGGGCAGCGCTTGCAGGTTCACCACCTGGTCCCTGAAGGGAGTGGTAGGAACCTTGGGCACATAGCCAGGCCGGGGTCTCAACACCACGTGGGTATCACCCGGCCCGAACTCTAGGCACGATTCGTCGACCGAAAATGCCTGCAGGTCCCCTACCCTCTTGATGGAGGCCAATGCAGCCAACAGCAAAGTCTTCATTGACAGAATCTTTAGCTCTGCTGACTGCAAAGGCTCAAATGGGGCATTCTGAAGTGCTCGGAGCACCAGAGCAAGATCCCCAGAGGGTATTGAGGGGGGGCGAGGAGGATTTAACCGTCTCGCCCCCCTAAGGAACCTGACGACCAGGTCGTGCTTCCCAACCGTCTTACCTTCTACATGGTCGTGATAGGCGGATATTGCAGCAACATAAACCTTGAGGGTGGAGGGCGACAGCCTACGCTCCAACCCCTGTTGCAGGAAGGAAAGCACAGACGCGATCGAACATCTTCGGGGGTCTTCTCGGCGAGAAGAACACCACTCGACGAACAGGTTCCACTTCAAGGCGTAAGCCTGTCTTGTAGACGGTGCTCTTGCCGAAGTGATGGTGTTAACTACCTCTTGGGGTAAGTCACCTAGAACCTCCGCGTCCCGTCCAGGGGCCAGACATGAAGCTTCCACAGGTCTGGACGCGGGTGCCAAAGGGTGCCCCGTCTCTGAGTCAGAAGGTCCTTCCTCAGAGGAATCGGCCAAGGAGGGGCTGTCGCGAGGGGCATAAGTTCTGGAAACCAGGTCCGGTTGGGCCAGTACGGCGCCACCAGCAGGACCTGCTCCTCGTCCTCCCTGACCTTGCACAGAGTCTGTGCAAGTAGGCTCACTGGGGGAAACGCATATTTGCGCAGCCCCTGGGGCCAGCTGTGCGCCAGGGCATCCGTGCCGAGTGTACCCTCGGTCAGCGAATAGAACCACTGGCAGTGGGACATTTCTGGGGAGGCAAACAGGTCGACCTGTGCCACCCCGAACTGTCTCCAAATCAGCTGAACCACCTGGGGGTGGAGTCGCCACTCGCCTGGGAGCGCAGCTCGTGAAAGCTCGTCGGCCACACGGTTGTGCACACCAGGGACATGAATGGCCCGAAGCGACCTCAGACACTTCTGACTCCAGAGGAGGAGATGGCGGGCGAGTTGTGACATGCGACGGGAGCGCAGACCACCTTGTCGGTTGATATACGCAACGGTCGCAGTGTTGTCCGTGCGGACCAGTACATCTTTGCCCCGTAACCGCGCTTTGAGGCGGCTCAGAGCAAGATGCACTGCTAGCAACTCGAGGCAATTGATATGCCAATGCAGGTGCGGGCCCGTCCAAACCCCTGACACTGCATGCCCGTTGTACGTGGCTCCCCAGCCCATGGCAGAGGCATCCGTGAAAACCACAGCGTGCCTGGACACCTGTTCCAGGGGCACTCCGGCCCGAAGGAACGAGGGGTCTGACCATGGACTGAAGGACTGGCGGCAGGCCGGTGTGATGCTCACCCGGTGAGTGCCACGTTGCCACGCCCATCTCGGGACTCGGCCGTGTAGCCAATGCTGAAGCGGTCTCATATGAAGCAGGCCGAGCGGTGTTACTGCCGCAGCGGCCGCCATATGCCCCAGGAGCCTCTGAAACTGTTTCAGTGGAACCGCCATCCTGCCTTGAAACGTGTTCAGGCAGCTCAGCATCGACTGGACACGCTCCTCCGTGAGGCGCGCTGTCTGTTCGACCGAATCCAACTCCATACCGAGAAAAGAGATCCTCTGCACGGGGGCGAGTTTGCTCTTTTCCCAGTTGACCCGAAGACCCAACTGGCTGAGGTGTCTGAGCACCAGGTCCCTGTGTTCGCACAACTGATCCTTGGACTGTGCTAGAATGAGCCAGTCGTCGAGATAGTTGAGGATGCGAACGCCCTGTTCTCTCATGGGCACAAGGGCCCCCTCCGTGACTTTCGTGAAGACACGGGGGGACAGGGACAGCCCGAAGAGCAGGACTCTGTACTGATATGCTCGACCCTCGAACGCAAAGCGCAGAAACGGCCTGTGTCGAGGAAGAATCGAGACATGAAAGTACGCGTCCTTCAGGTCGATCGCTGCAAACCAATCTTGGGGACGGATGCATTCGAAAATGCGTTTCTGCGTGAGCATCTTGAACGGTAGCTTGTGGAGGCTCCGATTCAGGACTCGCAGGTCCAAGATTGGCCGTAACCCACCGGTTTTCTTGGGTACAATGAAGTACGGGCTGTAGAAGCCGGTCTTCATATCGGCTGGAGGGACCGGCTCTATCGCGTCCTTCGCCAGTAGGACAGCGATTTCCGCACGCAGGACATGGGCATCTGCAGCATTCACCGAGGTGAAGCGGACGCCCTTGAACCTGGGGGGGGCGCCGGGCGAACTGAATCGAATAGCCGAGCCTGATGGTCCGAATGAGCCAGTGAGACGGACTGGGGAGCTCTAGCCAGGCTCGCAGAGACCGTGCAAGCGGGACCATAGGGACCACCGGCGTACCCACGGTGGGGCAGCGAGGTGGAATGCAGGTACCGGGCTGGGGCGGCTGTCTCGTGGAGGCGGCCCGCAGCGAGGTGAGAGTGTGCTGTGCAACACTTACCTGATTCCACAGGTGGGCAGGAGGAACGTGAGGAGGTCGTCCACTGCTGCCCGCTGGCAAAGGGGGAGGATGAGTGTGGTCCGGCGTTTGACCGGCCACAACTCTCCGAGCCCCCTGAGGACCCAGAGATGGAGGAAACTACTCTTTTATTGAAAATTTGGGTACCGCTGGGGCTGAGCCCAGCAGCGGAACAGAAACAAAACGGAACACAAAATTCTCCTCCCGGCCCTCCTCCGGGGGATGGAGCGGTGCGGTCACCGTCTCCAGAAGAGCAGTCCTCCCCATCTCCGGGTCGCCCGTCTCAGGGCCGCTTGCCCTTGCCCCTGCCTTTGCCACCTCTCTTGGCAGGAGCCTGGACGGGCTGGGCGGCCTGCTTGCGCCCGGCTCCACGATGTCGCTTGGGTGGAGGCTGCTGCTGCGATGCGGGAGCGGAGGCAGACGCAGGCGGCCGCCCTCGGCGACGAGCAGACTGAGGTGCTGCCGGCGGCGGGGTGGAGACAGCAGCTGACCGCCGTGGCAGGATGTGACTGATGGCCTCAGTCTGCTTCTGTGCGGCCGAGAACTGCTGGGCGAAGTTCTGGACCGCGTCGCCGAAGAGGCCGCTCTGGGAGACGGGGGAGTTAAGGAACCTGATCTTGTCTGTCTCCCTCATGTCTGCCAGACACAGCCAGAGATGGCGTTCCTGGACCACCATAGTGGACATCGCACGACCCACGGCCCGCGCCGTAACCTTCGTCGCACGAAGCGCGAGGTCCGTTGCGGTTCTCAGTTCTTGGAGAACTGCGGGATCGTGACCACCCTCGTGCAGGTTCTTCAGTGCCTGGGCCTGATGAACTTGCAACAACGCCATAGCGTGTAAGGCGGAGCCTGCCTCTCCACAAGCCTGGTAGGCCTTTCCAATCAGATCGGACGAGTACCTACAGGCTCGGGAGGGGAGACACGGGTTCCCCCTGGATGTGGAGTTAGGGCACAGTTGCATAGCAACGGCCCGTTCCACGGGAGGAACCTGCGTGTAACCCTTTGCAGGTCCGCCATCGAGGGTGGTGAGGGAGGAGGATCCACTGGGCCGGTTTCGGGTAGTAAAAGGTGCCGTCCACGACCTAGTGAGCTCCTCGTGCACCTCCGGGAAGAAAGGAACCGGGGTGGGGCGCTGAGAACCAGCACGGGCCACCCCGAGAAACCAATCATCCAACCTTGAAGGTTCTGGACACGGTGGAGGGTTCCACACGAGCCCGATCTTCTCGGCGGCCCGGGAAAAATATGGCCATCATCTCCGGATCCGTATCGGGCACAGCGGATCTTCCCGAAGGAGCCCCCTGCGCCGACACGTCATCTCCAGAGAAGTCTGACCCCCCCTCCGATGCAGCGATGGACATCTGATCATCAGGGGGAGCCCCGAAGGATACGGATGGTGCACATCTCGAGGACGGCCCACCACGTCCCGACGGCAGCTCTACTGGCTGCGGAGTGCGTGAGGGATTAGGGTTCCCCGGGGGTTGGTTCCCTGGGGGAAGCGCGCTCACCGTAACCCTCAAATCACCCGTGCTACTGCCTGAAGTAACCCTCTGTGGAGGGTTAGATCGAGGCAGAGGCACGGGGACTCCACCCCTTGCGAGATGGAGTCTAGACCGCAACTCCGAGATGGTCATGTTCCCACAGTGAGAACATGAGTCATCCACCAACGCTGCCTCAGCGTGCTGAACGCCCAAACACGAGATACAGCGCTGGTGACCATCCCTTGGTGACAGGTAACCACCGCATCCAGAAACACACAGATAGAATGTCATCTTGAAAAAGACGCAAGCTCTATCTGTGTTTGCTCTTTCAGAAGGACGATCTCCTTGGTGCTGAAGCACGCAGGGGGCGGGGTCGCGGCGACACAGTCAGGGGGTGGGTGCAGCCTGACGTGCGCGCTCTCTCACACGAAGGCGCTCTCTTACCAGCCGTAAGAACGGCTTTTCAGCGCTCTCCACCTAGCGCACCGAACCAGCTGTGAGAACAGCCTTTGTGATTGCTCTAAACAAACAACACAGAGAGATGATCCGAAAACCACGTGACCGCTGCTGTGCCGTCACACCAACACCGACATTTTCCGTCGGTCTTAGTACACGATGTAATTACAGAAGAGTCAAGTTTTAAATAGGAAAAATATCGAAACTCTTTGGTCATTTTTGATCAAGATACTAACGGTCTAATCAGATTCAATGATCTATGCTAAGCTATGCTAAAAGTGCTACCGCCAGACCCGGAGATCGGCTGAATGGATTCGAAAACGGTAAAACTCAACTGTTTAACTCTAGGGGAGTTGGAAAATAAGCCAATTTTCAAAAAAAGTGGAGTGTTCCATTAATATTATAAAGCAACAAGAATATTTTTGGTGCGCCAAAAAATAAAATAACAACTTATATAGTGATGGCCGATTTCAAAACACTGCTTCATGAAGCTTTGGAGCGCATCGAATCAGTGTGTTGAATCATGATTCGGATCGCGTGTCAAACCGCCAAACTGCTGAAATCATGTGACTTTGGCACTCCGAGCCACTGATTCGATACGCTGAATCATAACGCTTCGAATCTCATGAAGCAGTGTTTTGAAATCGGCCATCACTATATAAGTCGTTATTTTGTTTTTTGGCGCACCAAAAATATTCTCGTGGCTTTATAATATTAATATTGAACCACTGTACTCACAGGAACTGATTTAAATATGTTTTTAGAACATTAATGGATCTTGAGAGAGGAAATGTCATTGCTGGCTATGCAGGCCTCACTGAGCCATCGGATTTCAATAATCTTCATTTGTGTTCCGAAGATGAACGGAGGTCTTACGGGTGTGGAACGGCATGAGGTAGAGGAATAAAGGACATTATTTTCATTTTTGGGGGAACTAACCCTTTAACATAAACAGTCCTCTCTATCATATGAAGCATTAGAAAGTCTGATTCGTTTTAGAGAATCGGTTCATCCCAAAGAACCCTTTCTGTTATATTTAGCGTTAGAAAGTTCGATTTATTCTAATGAGTTTGTCTGAAACTGTCCTACCTCTCTCATATTGGGAAGTCCCATCCATTTTAGTGAATCTGTCTTTCGTGCAGATCATGTACATTAAGAGATTAAAATAGTGACTCGGTTCAAACTAAACAGTCCTATCCCTCTCATACAGCTTTGGAGTCCACTTCATTCTAGTGAATCAGTTTGTTCAGTAAATTAAAAGATTAAAATACGATGCTCTGATTTGAGTGCGTGTACTATGTGCAGTTTTCATCTCATATAAGTTATATAGGCTATTTCTGCTGCATTTATCATAGATTTACCTCCTGCTCTAGTTTGATATTGTCACTTTAACTGATTGTTCATTGATTTTAAAACTCCCCTTGATTTTGTGTCAGCAAAAATATAGCTTTGATTAAAGTACAAATAATGAAATAACTATAAATAATAATTAAGATTATGCCAAACTAATAATAATTTCAGCCCCTTTATTCATTAGAGTGTTAGCCATTTTTGAATTTTAAGCCCACACAAAATATCACATTTTTAAAAATACATTTTGAAAATCCTGTAATTTTCATTAAATGTAAATTAATGTTGTTATGAATATTTATCCATGCACAGCAGCTGCAGTGACCAATGTGGCAAAAGAAGTGTACACACACTTAAAGGGGAGTCACATAATTAATACTGAAGTGTAATTTACATTTTATTATCATGGTTCTGCCAGACTGGAAAGCTGTATTTTAGAGATAATTTAAAGTAAATTCAATACTGCAAGAAGAAGTGAACCATCTATCACTGCATGCTTATGTACTCGAATATATTTAATGGACTGTCAATCATTTTGCACATTTGAGTTTGCCGATATGCCTTTGAGGTGCAAATTTTGGTGTCGGGCTAAAGTTAACACAGCAGCTGAAACTGCTTACAGCACCTAGTTTGAAACCAATTGACATGACATTTTTAATAAATCTAACTTTTTCTTGCTCTTGGTCACAGAGGTTTTGCTCCAAAGGGATCATGGCTGTTTGTGTGTGGGCTCCTGTCACTGTTAATCACTGATAAATGCATCTGACCCTAATCTCTCCTGGCTTGAACACCTGCGGAAATAGACCAAGCCAGCTGTACCTGTCTACCCACACTGTTCCACTTTACACCTGAGCAGAGAAAGATGCAGTCCGAGGCCGCGGACGCATGGAGAGCACTTCATTGTTCTGTGGTGGTCAATTTTCTCACTCTAACCTCTCCATTTCAGCTCAGACACTGCGCTGTACATTGTCAGACGTGTATTCAAACCATGACACACTCCCACTACTGCAGATTTTAAATAATTCATTCACTTAAAACTCCCCAACCCGGTTTGGTCCAGTGATCGGCATCTGTTTTAATACCAGCCAATATACACTGCAACCAATAGAAACATTACTTCCCAAATACACTGAGCCAAACGAATAAAAACAGCGATTATGGGTGAAATGCACAATGCAGAACAGTCTCTGAGCAGATGGGGGAAAACATTGAGCCAGAGTAGATTCATGGACTGGTGATTTACTGCAAGTCAAACCAGCTGTCAGGAGGTTGACGTTTGAGGAAATGAGCTGTGACCCACCTCCACTCAAGTCTATATAATCTCTAAAAACAGAATTTAGTTTCTGTATATTTAATGTATGGAAATTCAGTTGACCCTGATCCTGGTAAATATGATGCCAGAAAATTTAATTCAAACTAATACAAAATGATGAATGACATTAGTTTACTACATTAGTTAACATTAACTAAAAATGGAAAATATGGTCACAGTGTCTCTGTTACATGTAGTTACTATGGTAATAGTAAATTATGCATAGTTACACAACTAACCCTATCAAACCAAACACTAACACTAACCCTAAGTATATAGTAAGTACATGTTGTTAACTAATTTCATTCAATTACTCAGTATAATTACACTATAACAATGGCACCTTAAAATAAAGGGTAACACCATTAAATAATATTAACAAACAACAATAATGGGTTACACTTTATTTTAAGGTGACATAGTTACATTGTACTCACTCAAATAAGTACATGTACTTACTATAGAGTTACGGTTAATAGCTTGTAATTATTTACTGTTATTACTAGTAAGTACATGTAGTAATGTTTAACTATGTTACTTTAAAATAAAGTGTTACCATAATAAATCCTGTATTGCTCATGGTTAGCTAATCTTAGTGGATGCATTAACTATTGTTACCTAATTTACCTGGTTGTTACAATCCACACAATTTGAAAAGAAATACAGAAAACAACAACAATAAAACACCTAACAAAACCCCATGCTAAAAATAAACATGTATGCACATTAAATGGACATTGATATTAATATTTCAGGGTCTTGCTTGTTAATGTTGGCATGCGCAATATTTACCTGTAGTGTTCAGCAGAAGACAGTCATCCCAGAGAGAGGCTGAGGGCTCAAGGACAGGTGGGGAAGTGGAGGGATTATCCGTGAGAAAGCACAGCTAACGGGATTAGGCTTTCTCTGGGAGGGATGGACAGGGAGGACCTGGACTTGGACCTCATTAGCTTCACAGAATCCTTCTTGGAGCTCAGCCCGTATATGACAACAACAGAGGGGTCCAGGACAAAAGTGGAGTCAGAATCCACCGCCAAACCCCCTCAAATAGTAGCCAAATATATAGTATCTAAATATAGATATATGGTTTGAGTGGGGTTAAAATTAAACACATTAGTTCAATCAAATTCACTTTTATGAGTTAGAACTTTCACAAAACTGACAAATTTTAAGTAATCTGAATGGTTTCATTGATTCATTGAGTTTTATTAACTTTTTTTAAATTTAGACAAACTTAAATTGAACTCAAACTGGGCTGGGATTTCTAATTCCCAGCATGACACTCGAAATGCTACTCGTATGACTACTCACGCGTGGGCTGACGCGGTGTTTGTTTACAACAGAGAAGGAATATGTGTTTTGTATTGTTCATCAAAATGGTACTTATGTGCTTATCCTGAATGCAGCAACCTATATAAAAAAATGTTGTGCCCCTATTATGCTATTTTAAAGGTTCCTAATTTTGTTTTGGCGGTCTCCTTCAACCGGTTTACATGCATCAAATCCTCACGGACGGCTGCCGCGCACACACATAATATAACATAAACAAAACGTAAAATCCAGGCCTGGTCCTCTCTCTCTCCTCCTTTTATGCTTCCGAGCTTCTCTGTGAGAGGATTAGAGACCAATGTGACGCGCAGCTGGTGCTCATCTTCAATCACGCACCAGCCTCGCACCACTCTCTCATGGCTCTCGCTCGCCCTGCATATCAAATACCCCCATCGTCCCTCGCAGGCCGGGGGGTACCCACGAGACTATGCTCCACTCCCCCCGGGGCCAGTCTCGGTGGCCACAGCACATGGGGGTAAGGACAAACGAGACGAGAGAAAAGGAGACAGATGCACAAGGAGCGACAGAGGCGAGAGAGAGGAAAAAGAAATTCTTGGTTCGGTTCCCGGACACACTGCCGCTTGGTCGCACCAGCCTGACAGGAGCAATTTAGGGCTAGTAATGAGGTAAAATGGTTAAATAATGATGTGATTTGAAACAGGTGATGTCAACAGGTAATTGTAATTATGAAAAGGAAGGGTCCTCAAAAGGAAGCCCTATGTTAACAGTGTCCAGAAGCGCCGTCGACTTCTCTGGGCCCGGAGGCATCTGGGATGGACCATCACACAGTGGAAACGTGTACTGTGGTCAGATGTATCAGTATTTCAGGTATTTTTTGGGAGGAATGGACGCCGTGTGCTCCGGACCAAAGAAGGAAAGGATCATCCAGACTGTTACCAGCAACAAGTTCAAAAGCCAGGGTCTGTCATGGTATGGGGTTGTGTCAGTGCCCTTGGCAAAGGTAACTTGCACTTCTGTGAAGGCACCATTAATGCTGAAAAGTACATAGAGATTTTGGAGCATATTATGCTGCCTTCAAGAAGACATCTTTTCCAGGGACGTCCATGCATATTTCAATTTAGTAAATTTAGAAATCACCTCTTTTTTTTCTTTTTTTTTTCCGGTTTCTATACTGTCCCAACTTTTTCTGATTTGGGGTTGAAAAAATGCTTTATTTCAGGTAATGTTTATTTTACTTCAAGTAATGAAAATGAAAAGATTTTTTATGGTTTTACATTTAGTTAACGATAATAACCCTTGCTCTCTCTCATTTCTCCTTGACTCATTTGATCCCAGTCTCCCCAATGAGATTAATTTCATCGCTAGGGTTATGGTTTAATGTGTTTGAAAGGTTAAAGCTGCAGGTGAGTTTCTGAGCAAGATTCAGTAAGATATTATTGCTCCTGGAAGACATCCTACGGTCATAAGACAAAAATACTAATGACCTAATTGAACCGGCCTTTAGGGGCCCCTCAAACCTTCATAAACAAGCTCTGATATTACGAACGATTCCAGTGTGTTTGCCGCTGCCCTTCAGACCCGGTAACTATCTCAGTCTGTTGCCATTGCCTCCCAGTTTGCCATCTGGCACATATTCATCAGTGAGATAAGATGCCGTCTCTCGGCTCATGTTTAAAAATTCTCAAAGTCTGAGATGAGTCACTTTCACCTCTGCTCACAACCCTCTGGAGTCTGCTTCATCCCTCCTCCCCATATGTCACCCACCCTGCCACTTATTACAGATGCCACATCACAACCCTGAGTGGAGGAAACCTCACGCAACGTCTGATTATCTGTCAAGAATTTCAGACAACCAATAACTAATAACAATTTGGTCACACATTATCAGTACAAATCAAAATATAGCTATTAGCAGGCCACATGTAATCTGTGCCTCTGACCAATGACAGAGGGAGTATTTGAAACTACACACTTGGGGCCAGATTTACTAACAGCTTGCGCCAGTGCAAACCCTCTTTTGGAAACTACTGTCAGAAAATGGGTGGACAGATATTTTGCGGCTGACCTTGCATATGCATTTACATTATGTTTATGTATTTAGCAGACACTTTTATCCAAAACGACTTACAACTGAGGAATACAGGAAGTGATCTGTGATGAAGAGGTGAAGAAGCACAAAAAGTGCCAGAAATACTACAACCCCAAATCAGAAAAAGTTGGGACAGTATGGAAAACGCAAAAAAAAAAAAAGAAGTGATTTCTAAATTTACTTTGACTTGTATTTCATTGCAGACAATATGAACACAAAATATTTCATGGTTTGTCTGGTCAACTTCATGTCATTTGTAAATATGCATCCTTTCCTGTCATTCAGACCTGCAACACATTTCAAAAAAAGTTGGGACAGGAGCAATTTAGGTCTAGTAATGAGGTAAAATGGTTAAATAATGATGTGATTTGAAACAGGTGATGTCAACAGGTGATTGTAATAATGATTTGGTACAAAAGCAGCATCCAAGAAAGGTCTAATCCTTTAGGAGCAAAGATAGGCCAAGGGTCGCCAGTTTGCCAACAAATACGTGAGAAAATTATTGA
Organism: Gobio occitaniae; assembly: GCA_033150135.1. Lineage (NCBI taxonomy): Eukaryota > Metazoa > Chordata > Actinopteri > Cypriniformes > Gobionidae > Gobio > Gobio occitaniae. The sequence goes on from JARQWZ010005358.1 coordinate 50,237, forward strand.
AATGTTTAAAAACAATGTTCCTCAAAGAAAGATAGGAAGAGATTTGGATATTTCACATTCAACAGTGCATAACATAATTAAATGATTCAAGGAATCTGGAGGAATTTCAGTGCGTAAAGGACAAGGGCGCAAGCCTAAGCTGAACAACCGTGATCTCTGATCCCTCAGGCGGCACTGCATCAAGAATCGTCATTGATCTATAAGCGATATCACCACATGGGCTCAGGACTACTTTGGCAAACCTTTGTCAAGTACCACAATACGTAGTTACATCCACAAATGGCAGTTAAAACTGTACTGTGCCAAAAGGAAGCCCTATGTTAACAGTGTCCAGAAGCGCCGTCGACTTCTCTGGGCTCGGAGGCATCTGGGATGGACCATCACACAGTGGAAACGTGTACTGTGGTCAGATGAATCAGTATTTCAGGTATTTTTTGGGAGGAATGGACGCCGTGTGCTCCGGACCAAAGAAGAAAAGGATCATCCAGACTGTTACCAGCAACAAGTCCAAAAGCCAGGGTCTGTCATGGTGTGGGGTTGTGTCAGTGCCCTTGGCAAAGGTAACTTGCACTTCTGTGAAGGCACCATTAATGCTGAAAAGTACATAGAGATTTTGGAGCATAATATGCTGCCTTCAAGAAGATATCTTTTCCAGGGACGTCCATGCATATTTCAACAAGACAATGCAAAACCACATTCTGCACACATTACAAAGTCCTGGCTGCGGAGGAAGAGGGTACGGGTACTTGACTGGCCTGCCTGCAGTCCCGACCTGTCTCCAATAGAGAATGTGTGGCGCATTTTGAAGCGCAAAATGTGACAACGAAGACCCCGTACTGTTGCCCACCTTAAGACTTGTTTACAGGAAGAATGAAATTACTTTTTGCAGTGTGTTATTTCATGATAATTGAAATCGCGAAATGGCCTTAAACAATTACTAAATAAACTGCAAAATGTTACGTTTTCTAATATATGCACGGATTGATTCTGACAGCATTGCACGAGCTCGCGGCGCCATCGGCCAAACGCTATTCGCTTGTTAGCCAGGGTTCAAAGTCCAAGTGCGAGAAAACCAGCGCTAAAACGTAACGTTACTCGTCAGTTGCCCGGTAACCTTTTTATGAATAGATGGATTTGAGAATATGATATGGTTTAGTGCGAATATCTTGTCTGACGTGCTGCATGTTTTGTCCGGAGTACAGCATAGCTTCCAGTTTCTCAATAAATGTTTTTCTGCAAACTGCTATATCATCCCCTTGGAATTATAAGTTGTGTAGCCTATATTTTGGAAGTTTTTGTTTAGAAAATAAAAAGGTTCTTTCTACACAGTCGAATGGAATGCAAAAAATAATTTTTTATTTCCGCCTAAATAAAAGCTTAATTTTTGAAAGAAATCAACATTTCTTGCTTTTAAAAGAAATCTCTTCTGCTCAACAAGGATGCATTTATTTGATCAAAAATACAGTAAAAACGGTAATATTGTGAAATATTATTATAATGTAAAACATCTGTTTTATATGTGAATATATAGTAAAGTGTGATTCACTCCTGTGATCAAAGCTGAATTTATCATCATTACTCCAGTCTTCAGTGTCACATGATCCTTCAGAATTCATTCTAATATGAGGATTTGATTCTCAAGAAACATTTATGATTATTATCAATGGTGAAAACAGTTGTGTACAATATTTTTAGGATTTTTTTTAAAGCTTTCTATTTCAGAGAAATGCTGTTCTTTTGAACCTCCTATTCATCAGAGAATCCTGGGGAAAAGTGATTCATGTTCAGCATAAGAGACTACTTACATTTTTTTTTTTTAAGTACATATCCCAGTCTGAACTGTAGTACAGTAAGGCTTTGAATATTAACACCTGACCACACCTGTGGGTTTGCTATTGTTACAATTAAAAACCGTATTGGGGTAAGACCATTACAGCCAGACATGATGAAATCAACACAGCTACAACTACTAAAATTGATACTGGGTGTGCGAATGATCAAGAATTGACCATAGTCAATCGTATTGGTGGCACCGAGGGGCACCCAAATCAAATTCTGCTTAGGGCCCCATAAGGGCTTGGGCCGGCCCTGGGTGAATGAAAATGTTCTGGAAAGGGATTTCATGCCTCTCTGTGATGGCACCACAAGCAGTCACTCCTTAGATGAGCGAAGGCTTCTGGTGGGGGTGTAGACTCGTAGGAGTGAGTCAAAGTATGCAGGAGCTGAGCTCGTGGTGGATATGTAAGCAAGCGTCAACACCTTGAACTTAATGTGAGCAGCAGGTGGTAGCCAGTGCAGAGAGATGAAGAGAGATGTGACATGGGCTCGTTGAAGACAAGACATGCTGCTGCATTCTGAATCATTTGAAGCGTTTGGATCGCTCACGATGGAAGTCCAGCCAGAAGCGCATTGCAGTAGTCAAGCCTAGAAATGACCAGGGCCTGGACGAGAAGCTGTGTTGCGTGCTCTCTTAGGAATGGTCTGATCTCCCTGATGTTGTGCAGCGCAAACCTGCACGACCGAGCTGTCTTTGAAATGTGGTCTTTGAAGGACAGCTGGTTATCAAAGATTACTCAAAGATTTTTGACCGACCCTAAAGGGGTAATCAAAGATGAACCTGGATATGCATTTGTCAGAGTTTCCCTTTCAGATGCAACATTTATGGGAGGAGACTATGAATCACGCAACGTGATTTAATTGGGTTTGTTCTTGTCAATAGACTGGTGTTTGGGACCATTATTTACAGCCCAAAAAAGCACGTCTTAAACCAGACGCTTATCTGCGCTGCTCTTGGTAGATTGCGTTGGTCATTATGGAAATGATCCGTCTGTGTCCGTGTTCTTTAAATTACGGGTCGTCAGTAGGCCTAGATCATGCGCAGAACTTTCCACTCCCATCAGCGCTTTTCTTGGAATTGCGCTCTCAGGCTAATTTGCCCTGTTTAGTAAATCTGGCCCTTGATCTTTAAGGCATGACATGATGTTTTGATGCCATATGTAGCTAAACAGGTGTCTGACTGTACAACAAGCACAGGCGTGTTTGATTGGCTGGATAAACAGTAGCCGTCTCTATGGCCTGAGGGATTATGTGTTAGTTTGGCTAGCAGGACAAACCGCATTGAAATTCAGCGTCAGCAAAACAGAGGATGGATCATCCCCGTGTACTGACAGCTCTGTTCTCAATATTCTCTGCTGTCTCTTGGTCTCTCTGTGCTTCAGATCCCTCAGAGGATTCATTGCACAGCATTTCTTAACTGTAAAGCTAACATAACTAATTTAAACTAACAGTTTCAAGCTGTCAGCTTAAAGCAATAGCTCACCCAGAAATGAAAACTGTCATCATTTACTCACCCTCATGTTATTCCAAACCTAAATTAATTTCTTTTCCCTGTTCTTTTCCAGCTATTTTTCTTTTTCACTGTATGAAAAAACCGCAGCTTGGACATTTTGTGTTCTAATGGAATAAAGAAAGTAATTTAGGTTTGGAACAACTTAATGGAGTATACCTTTATAAGAAAATTATAGGACTAAATGGACAACAGCCAAATGTTTTTATTGACTCCGGGCGTCTGTATACTCTAAATGAAGGTTTTCCTCACGTGGAACTCTTTGAAGAGTTTCTTCCACTCTACTACAAATGAACACATGCACAATCTCCTTAAGTGATCAGAGGCTGTAATCCAAACAGATTTGAGCCTGTGAGAAGGGGAAAAGATATGCCATACAGTGAGATGGGTCTCATGACCCTTGCAACACTAACAGGAAGACAATGTAACCACACAAAAAAAAACACTGGGTTAAAAAAAAACCCAATTTGGATTGTTTTCAACCCAAGGGCTGGGTAAATATAGGACAAAACACATGATGGGTTAATTTACCCAGCAAATTATATATATATATATATATATATATATATATATATATATATATATATATATATATATATATATATATATATATATATATATATATATATATATATATTACTTCATACATAATGATAATAACTTTTTTTAAATACTCCACACAACCACTGGTTTGCATGATAATACCTTTATTTTTGAAGTAAAAATTAAACTTTAGAAGTAATTCAGGTGTAATCGACAGTCTCTGTAGTCCCGTTTCAACCGTAACGGCGCTGGATCTCGTGCTGGAGCTTGTGTCGTGTTCAGTGGGGGAACTTCTAACTTCAGACTGCCACCCTGAATTTCACCCGTAGCTGTGACTGACTCCATAACATGTCCATTAACAAACATTGTACAGTTCTGGGAACTACCCAAACACTGGGTTGTTATGTCTGACCCAGGATCTGGGTAACACAGAAACCACCCAAACACTGGGTTGTTACGTCTGACCTATGATCTGGGTAACACAGAAACTACCCAAACACTGGGTTGTTACGTCTGACCTATGATCTGGGTAACACAGAAACTACCCAAACACTGGGTTGTTACGTCTGACCCAGGATCTGGGTAACACAGAAACTACCCAAACACTGGGTTGTTACGTCTGACCCAGGATCTGGGAAAAACTAAAATTTGAGCTTCGAATGCGTTGAAATATTTAAACTTCTGCGGCTTGACCGGATGTAATGTATTACCAATATTTTAACACTTTAACGTTATTCTGTAAACACTATTTCTGTATCCGCCTGTAAAATGGCGGTTATTAATAATTATGGCAGAAAAAATATTTTATAATTATTAAATCAATATTTATGTTATTAGCTCAATAACATCTACTATGTTTTTATTTTAGATGTATTGGGGGTCATTTGTTTTGTGTGGATCTCATATATTCATACATGCATTATACCATGGTGCATAAGCCAAGAGTAACGGTTGCTTCACAAGCAAATCCAAAGTTCTGTAATTGCCGCTAGAGGGCGAAATGAGACAACCGTATGTGTGAATGTTGTGTGCAGTGGAAAGGTGGCTGTGTGAATTTGTTGATATTTATAACATAACAGACTATTTAAAATGCATATAAATATCAGTGGTCACTCTATATCACCCAATAATATATCTTATTAAGGAAATATTTAAGTGCTTATTTTTATGAAAGCTCTGTAGCTTTAATTGTGGGGGCATATGCAATGCAATGCAATATAATGATGATTTAGAGATGCACCAATAAACATTCCTCAAAAGCCTGAAAAATGTTGTATGGATAGTCAAGTAAAGTTATTATGTTTCTGAAATGTTACTAACAATATAAAAGTTTTACGTTTACATTATAAAAATTAGTAAAGGTTTCACAAAAATAAATTTTTACAATGATAGTTGCTAAAATGTATAAACTACAGACTACAGAGGGCATTAGGTTATCAGGTTTTTCAGCAAACTTTTGATCATGTAGATAATTTAGAATATCAGAATATCAAATATGATAGGCATTATAGGGTTAAGCCACATTTCAATTGTATAGATGTAGTTGCATTAGATAACAACCTATTGAAGAGTAAACCATTTGAACCATATGAATACATTTATTTTCAAGGGCATTTGCATTTGATACACACAGCTGCCATTATTATTCCCTGTCAAAGGGCTCAGCAGGTATCATTTATGCCTTTAGTCTAACATGTAGTGTCCATTGCTATGGCCTTTCCTCACATCTTTCTCAATCATTTTTTTTTTAATATCAGCTCCTGGAATTAAAAGGAACAAACAAACCAGATCTTGCAGTGACAAGTGCTGGAAATGAAGAGGCTCTGATCATGTAATCCTGCTCTAATACATATTCCTTGAGGAAATCAGTGATGAACTCGCTTTGAAGGCCAAAACACACCATTAATGAAACAGAAGGTCTACTTTATAACAAGCTGGACCACAGCTATGGGAGACACTGAGCAACACTTCCCTTCTTAATCACAGCCTACGGTATTGGGCCATAAAGACAAACGTTTAGACACCTCCAGAACGAAGACTGTTATTTTGATTTCACAAGTTTGAGTTAATAATCTCTATGATAGAGCAAGCAATTAAATAGCAACAAATATAAGGTGTCATTCAAGTCGGTAATACAAAATGGTGCAGCTGAAGTGTAATCTCTAGTGTTACAGGTCTTGGAGAAATGGAAATTGAGAGAGCTTTGCGGAAAATAGCAGTAGACCAATCACAACAGACTGTGCCACCTGACCAATCAGAGCAGAGTAGACCAATCACAACAGACTGTGCCACCTGACCAATCAGAGCAGAGTAGACCAATCACAGCAGACTGTGCCATCTGACCAATCAGAGCAGAGTAGACCAATCACAGCAGACTGGGCCACCTGACCAATCAGAGCAGAGTAGACCAATCACAACAGACTGGACCATCTGACCAATCAGAGCAGAGTAGACCAATCACAGCAGACTGTGCCATCTGACCAATCAGAGAAGAGTCGACCAATCACAGCAGACTGTGCCACCTGACCAATCAGAGCAGAGTAGACCAATCACAACAGACTGGACCATCTGACCAATCAGAGCAGAGTAGACCAATCACAGCAGACTGTGCCATCTGACCAATCAGAGAAGAGTCGACCAATCACAGCAGACTGTGCCATCTGACCAATCAGAGCAGAGTCGACCAATCACAGCAGACTGTGCCATCTGACCAATCATAGCAGAGTCGACCAATCACAGCACACTGTGCCACCTGACCAATCAGAGCAGAGTAGACCAATCACAGCAGACTGGGCCAGCTGACCAATCAGAGCAGAGTAGACCAATCACAGCAGACTGGGCCACCTGACCAATCAGAGCAGAGTAGACCAATCACAGCAGACTGGGCCACCTGACCAATCAGAACAGAGTAGACCAATCACAGCAGACTGGGCCACCTGACCAATCAGAGCAGAGTAGACCAATCACAGCAGACTGGGCCACCTGACCAATCAGAGCAGAGTAGACCAATCACAACAGACTGGGCCGTCTGACCAATCAGAGCAGAGCAGACCAATCAGAACAGACTGGGCCGTCTGACCAATCAGAGCAGAGCAGACCAATCACAACAGACTGGGCCGTCTGACCAATCAGAGCAGAGTAGACCAATCACAACAGACTGGGCCGTCTGACCAATCAGAGTAGGCTCTTGGAAAGACAGAATCATTTATCCAACTTTTCCAGACTGTGAGAAAAGAGGCGATGCTGCACTGTATATTACGAGAAAATGAAAAAGTGTTTTATGACCTTGGATGCATGTAAACCCATTGAAGGAGAATCCAAAACAAAATTATAAACCTTTAAAATAGCATAATAAAAAACATGAACTACAATATGTAGTTTTGAGTCATGACATTTATTAGAGTTTATCAGTTTTCTATGTCATATACCCTTAGCCTGTTTTCCTCCGTCTCTCCATCATTCACTCTAAATCAGATCATCAGCCGCTGCTTTCCTGTCAGCGTATTTCTCATTACCTGTAGCTCACATTGTAAATAGCCTTCTGCCACCTCCAATTTTTTTTTATTAATCTAGTCCCCATTTGCAGCTTCCACCCACATTCTCCATCTCAGGGTGAATTTAGTGTGTTAAGTTGCCATTAGGCTTGTGGTGTGACTGTAATGAGAGACGGTTAGATGGAGTTTTGCTATAATATGACCTCTTGTTACGGCAGGTGGAATTTGATTTGTATTGGCTACAAAATGACTGTTTTATAACCATTGCTTTCTATGCAAACACCTTCAGAGCTCCCTCAGACATTAATACTTAATATATGCTACGTTCTTCCTTTACAAGGACACTTCAGGCGGTAGGTAGATATAAATGTGTGGAGAATAATAATTTGGCAGGGACACTTGCTAGTCTTCAACAGTACTTTTTTTGTTATGAGTGGCACGGACCTGCCGGTGTTCCTCACAGTATTCGGTTTGGGCTCATTCACTTACCTCCCATAATCAATATTGAATAATGAAAAAAAAAAAAAAAAACACCTTCACATCATTTACATTTATTAAAGGGGTCATGAACAGCGTTGTTTTATTGTTTTATGATGTTTCCTGGGGTGCACTTATAATGTTAGAATGCTTTTTACATCAAAATTTTTCATAATTTATAAATAAAAAGTAATTTTTCCGACCCTGATTTTATCGCTCTGGTCTGAACGCTCTGTTTTAAGGGGCGTGTCTGCTGTGAGAGTTCAGTGTAAACGCCCACTGCTGTGATTGGCTAACGTCTTTCCATTTGAAATAGCTAAGTATTACCCTCTCTTTTACTGCATTTTTACTATTACAGCTCTCATGGTTAACGGAACACGCCGACTTTATGGGACTTTAGCTTATTCACCGTATCCCCCAGAGTTAGATAAGTCCATACATACCACTCTCCTCTCCGTGCGTGCCATAACTCTGTCTGACGCACACACCGCTAGCCTAGCTTAGCACAAAGACTGGAGGTAAATGGCTCCAGCTAGCCTTCTGCTCAATAAGTGACAAAATAATGGCAACATTTTCCTATTTACATGATGTGATGTAGTTACATTGTGTACTAAGACCGACGGAAAATGAAAAGTTGCGATTTTCTAGACCGATATGTCTAGGAACTATACTCTCATTCCTGCGTAATAAGGAACATTCCTGCCGTACCATGAGTGCAGCGGCGCAATGATATTACGCAGCACCTGAAAATAGGCTAACTTCCATCAACATCCTCCTTGCACAGAGAGCACTGGGGACTATTTTCAGGCGCTGCGTAATATCATTGTGCCGCTGCACTCATGGTACGGCAGCAAAGCTCCATCAAAGTTCCATCCGTCTTAGTACACGATGTAACTATACACATCACAACATGTAAATAGGAAAATGTTGGCGTTATTTTGTCACTTACTGAGCAATAGGCTAGCTGGAGCCGTTTATCTCAAGGGGGTAATCCAGCACCCGGAAAGCGTACCTCCCATATAGGGGCAGCCATTGCTAACCAAGCCAGCGAATAACTTTACATCTGAGGTGTTTAAAGACTCCATTTGTCCATTGTTTATTTCTAAAGAAACACGACAATGTATAAAAGGCTCCATTACCTTGTATCTTACACTATCGCCCCGTAGAAGCCGTTTTTGTAAAAATAGGCTAACGATTGCGTCATAACCACGCGACAACCGGCGCATAGTAGAGAAATTAGCGTATAGACCCGAGGAGAAGCTCGTAGGCAATCTTTTACTATGAGGCAATTTATTAAAATAAATAAATACTATACAAAATTACAAACTAATGTCACGGGGTGAGGAATCACACGACAAGGCAGGTTGAGTGAAAAGGCCCCGGAGGGTGGGTTTTATTTACAGTGCAGTAAACCAGGTGAAAATAGTAAGTGAGCCGGTGCGTGGTGGCTGGTGATCCTCGTGCTCGGTGGTGCTCAATCCGTGGGAAAGTGGGTGTCCAAACGTGCTCCAGTGAAGTGGGCTGTCGGTCACTCGCTGCTTTCTGGGGGAGAACAACAAACAGAGGTTAGTCCAGCAGTGCATTCAGCTCGAGACCAGAGTCTGTCTGTCTGCTCAGCCGTAGCTGCTTTTATGCCTCTGGGCTGATGGGGTGCAGCTGTGACCGATCAGCCCATGGTGATGACGTGCAGGTGCGTTGTTGCCAGGGCGACGCTGATTCCTCTGGGTGGACTCGTCACATTCCCCCCCCCTAAGCGTCGTTCTGGTCCTGTGGACATATGGAGACAGTAGGGGTGAAACAAAGGGAGGGTGGGGAATGACCCCTGACAGACCTGCATAAGCTGTCCATATCCTCGAGAGGCCATCGGCGTTCGCGTTGGCGGCCCCGGCCCGATGACGTACCTCAAAGTGGAAGTCCTGGAGCGCTAGGAACCAGCGAGTCACCCTGGCGTTGGTGTCCTTGGCGCGGGCCATCCACTGTAGGGGCGCATGGTCGGTGACCAGGGTGAACTTGCGGCCTAGCAGATAGTACCTTAGCTCCAGGACTGCCCACTTGATGGCCAGGGCCTCCCTCTCGACGGCGGCGTACCTCGTCTCAGCCGGGGACAGCTTCCTGCTGATGTAGATGACCGGATGCTCCTCGCCTTCCTGGATTTGCGACAGGACGGCTCCCAGTCCTGTGTCGGAAGCATCCGTCTGCAGCAGGAAGGGGCAACCGAAGTCTGGAGCGCGGAGTACCGGCGACGACGTCAGGGCTGTCTTGACCCGGGCGAAAGCCTCCTCGAGGGCTGGGGTCCAGCAGACTTTCTCCGGCTGCCCCTTCCTGGTCAGGTCTGTCAGGGGGGCGGCTAGAGAGGAGAAGTTGGGGATAAAACATCGGTAATACCCTGCCAACCCCAAAAAGGCCCGTACCTGGGTCTTCGTCTGCGGTCTTGGGGCGGAGTGGATGGCCTCGACTTTCTTCTCCTGGGGCTGGATGAGGCCCCTTCCGACTCGGAAACCCAGGTACTTGGCCTCGGAGAGGGCGAGGTGACACTTGCGGGGGTTGGCAGTGAGTCCAGCCCGCCGGAGCTCCGAAAGCACCCTCCGCAGACGTTCCAGGTGGTCTCCCCATGCCTCGGAATGGATGACGACATCATCAATGTAGGCCGCCGCGTAGGCCTGGTGGGGCCTTAGGATGATGTCCATCATCCGTTGGAAGGTCGCTGGGGCCCCGTGGAGGCCGAAGGGAAGGGTCCGGTACTGCCAGTGGCCACTGGGGGTCGAGAAAGCAGTCTTGGGTTTAGCGGATTCAGAGAGTGGTACCTGCCAATAGCCTTTGGTGAGGTCCAAGGTGCTGATGTACCGGGCCCTTCCCAGTCGATCCAGCAGCTCGTCGACCCGAGGCATGGGGTACCCGTCGAATTCGGAGACTTCGTTCAGGCGTCGGAAGTCGTTGCAAAAGCGGAGGGTGCCATCCGGCTTTGGGACCATCACGATGGGGCTGGACCACGGGCTCCGGGATGGTTCGATTACCCCCAACTTCAGCATTTGTTGAATCTCTTCCTCAATAGCCTGCCGACGAGCCTCCGGGACACGGTAGGGCCGTTGCCTGACGATGACTCCTGGTGGTGTTTTGACGTCATGTTGGACCACGTTGGTCTGCCCGGGCTGGGTCGAGAACACATCCTGGAACTGACTGACCAGGTGCTGCAGCTCCGCCTTCTGGGCAGCCGAAAGATGGGGGTTGACGTCTACAACCACGGGATCGGTGATGCTTAGGGCCGCCACCTGGTCCCGGGTCCCCACCCACTTCTTCAGGAGGTTGATGTGATAGAGTTGCTCTGTCTGGCGTCGTCCCGGCTGTCTCAGGCGGTACGTGACTGGCCCAATCTTCTCAATCACGGTATACGGACCCTTCCAGGTGGCCAGGAACTTGCAGGCAGAGCTGGGGACCAGGACCATGACGCGGTCTCCCGGCTGGAACTCCCGTGGTTGGGCTGCCCGGTCATAACGGCGTTGCTGCGCTTGTTGGGCCTTGCTGAGGTGTTCCCGGACTAATGGCATCACCCGGTCGATCTGTTCCCTCATCTGGCGGACGTGCTCGATGAGGGTGCGATGAGGGGCAGGCTGCTGCTCCCAAGCTTCTCGGGCGATGTCCAGGAGCCCTCGTGGTTGGCGGCCGAAGAGAAGCTCGAAGGGGGTGAAGCCAGTTGAGGCCTGGGGTACTTCGCGGATCCCGAAGAGCACATAAGGAATCATGAGGTCCCAATCCCGCTTATCCTCCGCCGCCACACGTCTCAGCATCTGCTTGAGGGTCTGGTTGAACCTTTCTACCAGCCCGTCCGTTTGTGGGTGGTAGACTGTGGTCCTCAACTGCTTCACCCGCAGCAGCCTGCAGAGATCTGCCATTAGCCGGGACATGAACGGAGTACCCTGGTCAGTCAGTATCTCCGTTGGTATGCCCACCCGGCTGGCCAGCAGGAACAGCTCCTGGGCGATGTTCTTCGCGGTGGCCTTGCGGAGGGGAATCGCTTCGGGGTACCGGGTGGCATAATCGACGATGACCAGGATGTGCTCGTGGCCACGGGCAGACTTTGGCAACGGCCCCACTATGTCCATCCCAATCCGCTCGAAGGGCACCTCGATGATGGGCAGCGGAATGAGTGGGCTGGGGGGAGGAGTCCTGGGCGACGTGACTTGGCAGGTCGGGCAGGCCTGGCAGAACCTCTTCACCTCGGCCTCCAGCCCAGGCCAGTGGAACCGGTCGCGGATGCGTTGGGTGGTGTTAGCTGCCCCGAGGTGACCTGCCATTGGATGGGAATGGGCCAGCTCCAGGATGGTTTCGGTCTTGGTCCGAGGAACAACCAACAATTTTTTCTCCTCCCCCCTCCGCTGTGCGACACAGTATAGCAAGCCATTCTCAACGACAAAATGCGGGAGAGGATGGGGCCGTGGGAGGACGTCTTTCCCGTCGATGATCCGCACTTGGGACCAGCAGTGCTTCAGGCGATCGTCCTCCCGTTGTTCCTTGGCGAACGAGCCCCCTCCGGCAGCCTGCTGATACACATCAAGAAATGGATTAGTGGATTGGGAGGGGGACTCACCATCTTTCCCCCTTTGTCGGAGGCTAGAAGGGCTGGTCGGCGGCGGGGTCCACGCGGCCGTCTCCGTCTTCGACGGTTCCCCTCCCGGCTGGCAGGCTGAGTGGCGGCGGTGAGCAGGGCGCTGAAGCCCGGCCAGTCTCTACCCAGCAGTACGGCCACCGGAAGATCCTCGACCACGCCGACTTCCACCGGCCAGGTGCCTTGGGGCGATGAGATGGTGACTCGACGGGTCGGCACTTGGCGAGTGTCTCCGTGCACACAGGTGATGGGGAGGAAGCTCTTCTCGCCTCCTCGGGACCTACACAACCCTGGCTGGATGAGGGTGACCGTACTGCCGGAGTCCAACAGGGCTCTGAAGTGTCTCCCGTCGATCACCACGTCTGCTTCCGGGGCTCCCGATGGCATCCGCTGGTGGACGATGCAGCCTGCCAGCCACGCACGCGGAGGCGGCATGGATTCGGCGCTGGGCATGGGCTCGTCTCGCGGCGGGGGAACCGTCGGCCTGCCTACTGGTCGCGGGGCGCCTTCGAGCGGCCGTCGCTCCTGGACCACCCTCCGGGGAAACGGCAACACTCGCTCCCCTGCCTCACGGTGGTGAATGGCATCCGCCAGCTCGATCGCCTCCACGAGTTCCGCGGTGTTGGATGGGTTTTTCATTCCGACCGCCTGTCGGATGGAACGGGGAAGAGCACGGAGGAGGCGATCGACCACCACCCGTTCCGCTACCTGAGCTGCCGTGGGACCTCCTTCCATCAGCCAATGTTGAGCGATGCGGTTGAGTTCGGCGGCTTGGGCACGGGCTGGCACCCGGGGCTTGAATTCCCATTCATGAAACTGCTGGGCGGCACAGATGGATGAAAGTCCCAACCTCGCTAGGATTTCACGCTTGACTTCGCCATAATCCTCAGCGATCGCACGGGGAAGTGAAAAATAAGCCCGCTGGGCTTCTCCAGTGAGTAGTGGTGCCAGCGCGCGTGCCCAATCGCCCTCTGGCCACTCCTCACTTTGCGCAGTCGTTTCAAATACCTGCAGGAAAGCCTCCACGTCATCATCCGCCGTCATCTTCGGCAGCAGGCGGGTGGCTTGGGCACGCGGATCAGGTAGCGGAACGCGCTGGGCAGCGGCAAGACGGATGGCGGTCAGTTCATCTTCCGTCCTGCCCTGGCGGGTGGCGAGATGTTCCGCGATTTGTTGCTGGCGGATGCTCACCTCCGTGAGGCGCTGCAACACTTCCTCCATCTTCGGGGAGCGAGCGCGCTACTTCCGGGTCCTGGCGTGCAGAAAAAAAACAAACAGAGAAGATTAGGATTTGGGTGCGGTGAACTTGTCGGTGATTCCTCACGCTTCTGCCCGCATTCTCCACCACTGTCACGGGGTGAGGAATCACACGACAAGGCAGGTTGAGTGAAAAGGCCCCGGAGGGTGGGTTTTATTTACAGTGCAGTAAACCAGGTGAAAATAGTAAGTGAGCCGGTGCGTGGTGGCTGGTGATCCTCGTGCTCGGTGGTGCTCAATCCGTGGGAAAGTGGGTGTCCAAACGTGCTCCAGTGAAGTGGGCTGTCGGTCACTCGCTGCTTTCTGGGGGAGAACAACAAACAGAGGTTAGTCCAGCAGTGCATTCAGCTCGAGACCAGAGTCTGTCTGTCTGCTCAGCCGTAGCTGCTTTTATGCCTCTGGGCTGATGGGGTGCAGCTGTGACCGATCAGCCCATGGTGATGACGTGCAGGTGCGTTGTTGCCAGGGCGACGCTGATTCCTCTGGGTGGACTCGTCACACTAATTAATCAGAATACTTACCAAATGTTGCTCCTGCTCACGCTCTCCATTTCTGCAAGATTCGGTGATTCAGATTTTACTTTGCACAACTACTAGAGGACTTACAACTGTCAGACAGGTTGCTCACGTCACATCTACGTCGTCAAGCTCAGTCTGAGTCTCAGGAAGTGAGTGCTTCTAACTGACTTCACTTTTCACCGTGGAAGTCTATGGGGTCGTTGTGTCCATTTCTTTTACTGTCTATGGTTTACCTCCAGTCTTTGTGCTAAGCTAGGCTAGCGGTGGGTGCGTCAGACAGAGTTATGGCAGGCACGGAGATGAGAATGGTGTGTATGGACTTATCTAACACTGGGGGAGATGGTGAATAAGCGAAAGTCCCAAAAAGTCGGCGTGTTCCTTTTACTAATCGTCAAAATTGTTGCATTATATTTAGATCTATGGCATTATATTAAGATCGGGGCATGAAAGGTTGCAGTGATGATCATTGTAGGCGATCACAGACAAGTTGATGTTTAGTCACTGGTTTGATTTACTGACACACAGACAAAGAACATCTGACTGTACATGAATCATTACATTTCAGATCAGGCATTAGAATGAACATGAGTTACTTACATGTTGCATTACTGTCGAGCCCAGGCACTGCACAATATTTCGTAATCCGCAACGGCATGTTTATTGCTTGGTAGCTCGATCTGGTTTAACACTACATTGGCCTATGTTTCTTAGGCTACCTATTCTATTGAATGTCATATGCGAATCGGTGGGCGGGGCTAAACAGGTAGTGATGAAGTAGGCCTTGATCTCCTTCTGCAGAAGCAGTGCTTTGACGTCATAGATCCCCACTTTGAAAAACCTGTCGTTTGCTGGGCCTGGTGTCAATAAAAGCTTTTATTGGACTAACAAGGAAGTTTTCAGCTCTGAAACTTACAGGAAATTCTTATAGTATGATGACCTCTTATATGTCAAAAGCTCAAGGAAAATTTGATTTCTCAGTTCAAGACCCCTTTAATACTTGTGCGTTCCAAAGAAGAAAAAAGTCATACAGGTTTTTAAAATAAATTAATTTTGGCTGGACTCATTCCTCTGAGAACAGATCTGAATGTGTCAAACACCTACTTAGTCTGTAAAGCAGAAACACCTGTCTTGGCTGTTTTCACATGATCTCTATGTAATGCTAATGAGCGACTAAGGCTGTGAAACACTCACACATGTCTAATTAACATGCAGCACTAATGCAGCTTTTTTTAATGCTAAATGCGCTAAAATTATATGGCAAAAATTTTCAGAAGCATCTGGAAACATCTCCCTATTACATGGGTGGGATTTTAATGAGCGCTTCATATAATCCAATTAACACAGAAATTAATTTGTTCAGACTTGCCCTGTGCTGGAGGTGCATGTGCGTATTGGTGATAGAGGGAGTTTGATTTTAATGAGCTTTCAAATTTAACACATCTCTTTTGATTAGTTGAGATTAGTATGGGATTCAATTCCACTTCTAATAACAGTATGTAAACACGGTAATTCCGTTCTTCTCTGGACCCTGTAATTTACATTGACTTTTTTTCATCATTTAGACTGAAATCGAAAGTGTTCCTGAGCATGTACACCGATGGGAAAGCCGAACACTGTACAGAAAACATGATGTTAATAAACTCACATCAATTGATGATGACACTAACTATGGCTTTGTTGCCGAAATCCTGTGCACTGTAGAAAAAAAGAAAAGTTGAGCTAACTTTAAAAGGCAGCCTACCACACTCAACTTTTTAAGTTAAATAAACTAATTCACTCTAATTAAATTAGACTTAAATACTTTTGTTCATCTAATGAGTAACAGGTAGTCTTTTGAACTGAGAAATTCTTGTCAAGGCAACTAAAAAAAGTAATTGAGCCAACTTGAAAAAATAAGCAACCTATCACACTCAACTTTTTAAGTTAATTGAACTAATTTGCTCTGTTTAAGCCAACTTAAAAATAGTTGTTCCTCCAATGAGTAACAGGTAGTCTTTTGAACTTCAAACGTCAAGGTAGAGACCTGCACCCCCGCTGACCTACCGCAGGACTCGTGGGACTTCACTGTAAAAAATCCAACTTATGTTTTGTATGACAAATTCAGCTTTTAAAGTTTATTCAACTATACTGTAAAAAAATCAACTTATGTTTTGTATGACAAATTCAGCTTTTAAAGTTTATTCAACTATTTAACATGAAAAAAGTTTGTACAACTAATTGACCCTAAGTTGAGAAAACTCAAAAATGTTCTGCAGCTGGTTGCCTTAAACTTTTAAGTTTTCTCAACTTTTTTTTTTTTTTACAGTGTATTCATGAAAAAAGTTTGTACAACTAATTGACCCTAAGTTGAGAAAACTCAAAAATGTTCTGCAGCTGGTTGCCTTAAACTTTTAAGTTTCTCCACTTTTTTTTTTTTTTTTTACAGTGTAATCATGAAAAAAGTTTGTACAACTAATTGACCCTAAGTTGAGAAAACTCAAAAATGTTCTGCAGCTGGTTGCCTTAAACTTTTAAGTTTCTCAACTTTTTTTTTTTTTACAGTGTATTCATGAAAAAAGTTTGTACAACTAATAGAAATTGTAGCAAAATAGAAATATCTAAAAATAAAACATTTAAACACATAAATTGTCATCTATTACACAAAAGCAACAAGAACTACTAAAACTAAATAAAAAACGAGTTACAGGAACTAGCATGGGTAGAGTTTCTATTTATAACATGTTTTTACTGCAATGTAGCCAATCACAGACATATGTGTTGATATATTGAACGCAATGGCCAATCAGATGCATTTAAGATAGAATCCACTCACCTCTCAAAGTGAGTTTTTATTCAGTGCTGAATTCTGCATGCTGGCAAATCCTGAGATTATAACAAGGAAAATGTGTCGACATTACGGAAGATTCATTGTGCACTCAGTTTCATTGAGAACAGAGCTTTGTGAGATTGCGCTGAACTGAGATGATAGCTTTTTAGGAATTATTAAGGGAACGCACTTTGTGTGCATTCTGCTATGCCAAACCATGCACACGCTTGATTTTATGTTAAATGACTTGATACAATTTAATGGACGCACAGAAAAAAATCTATTTATACTTTTATGTGGGTTTTTGTGGGTGGGAGCTGGACAAAACATGAATGTTGGGGGCGGGAGCGGGAGAAGGTAATGTATATTTTCCAGAATCGGGACAGAATCCTGCAGGAAAAAATCCGTCCTGTGCAGGTCTCTACTTCAACGTAACTATAGAATGTTTAGCATTTGGCTACGCAAACAGCTTCAATACTTGTTTTTCATTTGATTTTCAAAGATAACTTCATGACATGAACATTGTTTGCCTCATAAAACTAGAAGCAAACACTTTACCCATTTTACCCGGGCAAATATATTGCGTACAAAAGTTGCAACGAGATGCACATATACTACTACAACACACAAATCTCAAACACCGTGATGATCAACAATTGTCATTCAGTAAAAATATGAACTCTGAACTAGCCTGGATGCCAGCCAAACTTAGCCTCGCCCACAACATTTGAGGTCGGGAAGTTCGGTCTGTACTTGATCCGTTGTGGAAACTATGCGCGAACCAAAGCTGTTCAGACCAATCAAATTGTCAGGACGGACTTACGATGATGACTATACGATGATGAACAAATGATCAACAGTAACGTAATCATTCACGTCACCAAAGAACGCTTGGGGTTGAATTTGTTAACTAAACAGAGAATTTGTTAGTATATGCATTCACTTTTACTGTTTCACTCAAAAATGATGATCGTGCTGATAAGTACTCAGTGTATCCTTAAATTATATTTACAACACCGGCAAAGATCGTTTACTCTCATCTTCTTCTTCTACTTCTTCCAGCGTGCGTGCAGTTGAGTTCTGTTGACAACTATGTGTCGCTCCGTTGCTCTGATTGGTTGTAGGTCTATCCAATTGAGTGCAGAGGCATTTTCTTTCCTGGTTCGGTTGAAACACGTCCCAATAATCACAGTCCAATGGAGCAGTATCAGACTCAAATTCTGACTAGAATATGAGTATGACGACGTCAGACCAACTAAATAACAGTGATAAAAACAGAAGCAGCATAAATCAAGCCAGTAAATGCAAAGCAATATTTTTTTTTATAACATTTCTTTTTTATTTGCTGGGACCTGGCACAACATTGTTCAATGTAAAGTTATTTGTTCAGATAACTCAATTTGGAAAGTTGGGACAATTTTTGGACAAAAACTTGAGAGTCTAAGAAAGCTCAACAAAACAACTTTTGTTAGCCACATGTTAAAAGTATACTAGCGGCCTATGTAGACAGCATTCTGAAGCATGATGCCATTAGCTCTTCCAACAGGTCTGGATTTTGTTGATCTGAAAATGAAGCTTATGGTTGAATCACAGGACTGGATTCCAGTCATTTAACAAGAGATGTCTTATTATTTTTATATGTCAGACAAAGTAGAGACATTGAACAGTTATTGTCTCATGCCAGCTGTATTTGTTTCTCCATTCCTCCGTTCTTCTACCCTCTTCCTTGTTCCATCCTCCCTATGTCCCTCTCCCTCTATCTGCGGTCTTCTCTTCTCATCTTCTCCTGATCTCATCCCGTCTTCTTCTTCTCGTCTCCTCCTGATCTCATCTCTTCTTCTCGTCTCTCTTCTGCCGTCTAGGGCAGTTCACTCAATTTGGATGTTATATACTACTAACAGAGGAACTCACTAGGAAGAGATTTTCTTAGAAGGTAGAGAAACATGCATCCTATGTTTCAAATAGAGCGTATACTTCATGCTTACACATGTGCTTCCCATATTGGGAATACTGCACATCAGTCGACGACATATCACGGAACAAATAGATCAGCAGAATACTTACGCTACGGTATGCATCAGTGGAAACATCTGCCACATGTATGCACATTTCTGTACCAAATATAGCTCATCCCATGTCTCTCCTTGGGACACGTGTACAGAGACAACCTGATTTTACAAAATACATTATATAAATAATTATGAAAATAATAAAAAATAATAATAAAAAAAAAATTACATTAAACAATACAATTTCAATCTTCAATTCAGACTGGTTTAAATAATTTTTCATCTTGTGTCATCGCAAACAGTGCGTATGATGGAGAACACTGCAGGTACTGCAGGGGGTCCGCAAATTAGTGTTTGATCACAAATAATTTTTGCCAATAATCATCTCATTAACAAACAACACACGATGTAAGTAAGAGATTCATTATGCAGTGTAGACAACTTTATTGTTTTTAATGGAACGCTGTGAGATCGCAAACTGAGATGAGTGACAGCTTAATTGTGATTGTAAAGTGAGCGCTCTTTCTGGGCCATATAGCTATTTTTCATGCTGCTAAGAGGAACAACGACCAATTACATGCAGCAAAGTTTTGGAAGTGACGTCTACATATAAATGGGTGATTCATTCTCGAAATTGCATTTGACATAGTGATGATGACTAGCCCAGGGAAAAAAATGTGGCATGTCAAAATATATACGTGCAATGTAAATGCAGACTCATAGATTACTATAATTTCTTTTGGTATCAATATATATTTTTTAAAATTCTATTCAAATTAATTGTAAAAGTAATGATTTAATCTTAAATGTCTCACTGTACATTGCTATTGTTGTAATGGTGGAGCTGTTATTTACACATTACATCTGCACTTTACTGGAGAACCCGCACTCATTTCACATACTCAGTAATTTGTCTATTTGTTCCAAAGTAAAATTAAAATGTGAATTTTTTATAAACTTGTTGCTAAAGTTCAGGTAAATGTTTAGTTATCCATCTGATTAGTAAAAGTAAAATGTATGACTCGGAAAACCCATTAAAATAATCTGCAAACAGCTAATAAATTATGATTTTTTATCGCAATATGTTGTTTGTTATGATGCATAAATGTCAATTTTAACAATGGGAAGTAATATACAGACAGTGATGCATGTGCAACAACAATAATGTTCATAGTTCTGGGGTCCGTTCTTCGTACCTCGCTTAATATATCTGAGATGATTTGATAGATCCCAGATCTTTTAATCGTGATAACTGATCTCTGGCTAATTTGGTTCTTCAAACGAATTTGCAGATTGGATTAAAATATCTGGATTATAAATTGTCTAAGATTACTGCACGTTCTTGTGTTCCCTGAAGAGGGCAGATGCGATTGGCTGGCGGCAAGACAGCAATGCAATGACATCATATAATTAAAAAAGCCACCTGGCAAAAACCTTGACAAATAATAAATAAACTAAAAACACTACGAATTTCTGGACCTTTTTAAGGAAACAGCCAAGCGACCAAAACAACATAAAAGTTATAATAGATAAATGAAACGTGCACTGTTTTTTAAAAACATGATTCCCACTTATTTATATTTACGATGTTATAGTATTTGTACACCCTTTACAGCTTTATTTCAATGTTGTAATTAGCAATTTATTTAATTTTATTAAAGATTAAAATTTTAATTTGAAGCAGAATTGTTACGTGACAGCATTAAATAAAGGGTTAGTTCACCCAAAAATGAAAATTCTGTCATTAATTACTCACCCTCATGTCGTTCGACACCTGTAAGACCTCCGTTCATCTTCGGAACACAAATGAAGATATTTTTGTTGAAAGCTGATGGCTGAGAAAGGCTTCAGATAGGCCTCCATTGGCATTCAGTACATTCACACTCACAAGACCCATAAAAGGCACTTAAAACGTTGTTACAAAGTCCATCTCACCACAGTGGCTCTACAATAATTTTACGAAGTGACGACTAGTTTTTGTGTGCCAAAAAAAATAAAAAAAACTACTTTATTCAACCTCTTCTTGTCTTCCGTGTGTGCCTCCACGACGCATGCGCGAGAATATGACGAATCCATGAAATGCACACTTTAGCCCCATTTTGAGCACTACACCGAGACCTAAAGCACGATCAATGTAGAATTCAACAGCTTAGATACGCACGTCTTCCTCTGCTTGTAAACAAATCGCTTCTGGGTCATGTGTCCGAACGCCGGATCTGCGTAATATTCTCACACATGCGTCGTGGAGGCACACATGGAAGACAAGAACAAGTTGGATAAAGGCGTTATTTTGATTTTTTTTGCGCACAAAAACTATTGTCGTCACATCGTAAAATTATTGTAGAGTCACTGTGGTGAGATGGACTTTGTAACGACGTTTTAAGTGCCTTTTATGGGTCTTGGAGTGTAAATGTACTGAATGCCAATGGAGGCCTATCTGAAGCCTTTCTCAGCCATCAGCTTTCAACAAAAATATCTTCATTTGTGTTCCGAAGATGAACGCAAAGGTCTTGCAGGTGTCGAACGACATGAGGGTGAGTAATTAATGACAGAATTTTCATTTTTGGTGAACTAACCCTTTAAGGGTCAAGATCAAGTTCTCTGCATCTCCTGCGCTGCATCAAGCCATCCCATAATATCAGTCACCGCTGAAATTAACTACAGCATGTGTGTAAGACTCTATAATAAATTTATCATAATAAAATGATAAACTCATTATTCTATCAAAAATAAATCTCTCAATCAAGTGGCTGTGTCTATAGTATTATACACAACATTGTAATATTATTTTCAATTACATTTTTATATTATTATTGTTTTTATTTAAAATTATTATTGTCCCTGGTTCAGTATGGAACACTTGTTGTAAAGTATCAGTGATTGGGACACATTTTAAGTATCAACACCACTTAAAAAGGTGCAATCTAATCCTTGCTCGTGAGCAGGTTTAAGCTTCCGGACCTGTTGCTATGACAGAAAGTCCAGGATGAGCGTCGAAGAACCAAACAATCCAAGATCATGCCACATCGTCAACAATCAAATCCAGCTAACTGAGTTAGCGACGTACGAAGAACTGACCCCTGATCTACTGTCTTAACATAATATAACTTATTTGTAATCATAATATGATTTGTTTCTATTGATAATAAGTGTATATGCTTAAAGGTCCCATTCTTCGTGATCCCATTGTTCAAACTTTGGTTAGTGTGTAATGTTGCTGCTAGAGCATAAATAATACCTGTAAAATGATAAAGCTCAAAGTTCAATGCCAAGCGAGATATTTTATTTAACAGAAGTTCCCTTTCAAAGCCTACAGCGAACGGCTGGCTTGGACTACATCCTGGTACTTCCTTCTTTAACTACATCAGTAGAGCAGTAGAACAGACTAACCTCCGCCCACAAGAAAACGCGAAAAAAGGGGGCGTGGTCTTGTTGCTGTCCCACGTGGAGAAGAGGACGTCGCGTGGAGAAAAGGAAGTGCTGCGTTTCAGTGTGTTTGTCGCCATGTCGTCGAGACGCTGTTATTTTCATCCCGGAGTCAAATCACCTTTGTTTGACTTCCCCAGGGACGCTGTAGAGATTATTAAGCGCGTATATATCTCCCGTTAAGAGGCGTGACCTTTCCACGTGCGCTAAGCTGCTGTCGAATCACAACACAGGACCGTGCTACGTTCGCTAAGCTGCTGTCAAATCGCAACACGGGAACCGCTGACACAATCAGAACTCGTTACGTATTTCTGAAGGAGGGACTTCATAGAATAAAGGAAGTCTTCAGTCGTTTGTAGGACAGTGAAAACAGCGGTGTACAGATAAGTAAATTGTGTTAAAAATACAGTTCCCTTTCATTTGGTCACGTTCGACGTACGTCGGAACTGACCGACGAATTGGGATCTGATCTCAGAGACCAATCTACTTCGAGTGTATTAAAAACGAGCCAATGGAGATTGGCATGCGATCCACGCATTCCACGCACCGCCCCGCAGCGCGGGTATAAATAAGGAAGTGGAATGCTTGATCATTGCTTTCTACTTTGGAGCCGAACAGTGAATGTTTCCTGTTTCTACGAAGAGTGTTTTTGACGAGTCTCGTGAGAGGATCTGCTGCTTCCAGTGCGGGTGTGACGGCGCGTCAGCGAGTGCCGCTTCAGACGGAGATCAGCTGTTGGTTCGCTGGGCGTTTCCTTTTCTGAGTGCACACACAGGCTTGCACCTTTGTACTGTGTGGTGCCGCGGTCATCTCCCTGAGTGCTTCAGCACGTAAAAAGAGCAGTTTCCTTTCTAAAAGAGCAACACGGTTTGACCCTGCGTCTTTTTCAAGATGTCATTCAAACCGTGTGTTTCTGGATGCGGTCGATATCTGTCCCCAGCTGACGGTCACGTTCGTTGCCTCACGTGTTTGGGCGTTCAGCACGCTGAGGCTGCGTTCGTGAATGACTCATGTTCCCATTGCGGGAACATGACCATCGCAGTTTTACGGTCCAGACTCCATTACCTCGAAAGAGGCGGAGCACCATTGCGCATCCCCCGATCTAGTGGTCCTCCCGCTGCAAAGCAGAGGGCTGCTACTTTGGCTGATGGCCTTGGTGGGGACCTGAGGGTTACTGTGAGGGCTTCCCCGACGGGTCAAATGGCTCCTCGGGCCCCTCCCCCCTCTGCTGCGCCGGTGGAGCTTCCAGAAGAGCGCGCTGGCCTCCCTCGGGAGGTCCCAGGCGTTTCTTTTGGGGCTCCGGCTGAGGACATGCTGTCGATTGCAGCATCGGGGGACGAGCTAAGGGGCTCTGAGGATGAAGATTCGGCTGCGCTGCCCCCTTCGGGTGTGACAGCGTTGCCCGAGTCCGACCCAGAGCTTACGGCTATGCTTTCCCGGGCCGCCGCGAGTGTCGGGCTCGAGTGGAACCCTCCACCGTGTCCCGAACCCTCGCGGTTGGACGATTGGTTTCTCGGGACGGCCCGTGCTGGTTCTCAGCGCCCCGCCCCGGTTCCTTTCTTCCCGGAAGTGCATCAGGAGATCACGAAATCGTGGGTAGCGCCTTACTACGCTCGCTCACGGTCGACTGACTCCTCCGTCCTCACTACCCTCGATGGTGGTGCGGCTAAGGGCTACGTGGGAATCCCCCCAGTCGAGCGGTCTGTGGCGATGCAACTGTGTCCCAAGACCGCTGCGGACTGGCGGGGTGCCCCGCGTCTCCCCTCCCGGGCGTGTAAGTTCTCGTCCGGTCTCACGGGCAGGGCTTACACCGCCTGCGGGGAAGCCGCATCATCTCTGCATGCCATGGCGCTCCTGCAGGTCCACCAGGCCAAGGCGCTAAAGGAATTGCACGAGGGTAGTTCCGACCAGGGTGTTATGCAGGAACTGCGTGCGGCGACTGACCTCGCTCTCCGGGCGACGAAAGTCACTGCACGCTCCCTGGGTCGGGCGATGTCCACACTAGTGGTCCAGGAACGCCACCTGTGGCTGAACCTGGCAGACATGCGTGATTCCGACAAGGTCCGGTTTCTCAACGCCCCTGTCTGTCAGGCCGGCCTCTTCGGCGACGCCATCGAGAGCTTCGCCCAGCAGTTCTCGGTGGCCCAGAAGCAGACGGAGGCCATCAAAAACATCCTGCCCCGACGACCCGCTGCTGCCTCCACCCAGTCGTCGGCGGCAGCACCTCCGCCTGCTCGTCGCCGAGGGCGTCCCCCTGCGTCCGCCTCCGCCCCTGCGAAGCCCAAGCAGCAGCCTCCACCGGGAAAGCAGGGTGCCGGACGTAAGGGAGGCGCCCAACCCGCTCAGGGTTCCGCTAAACCAGCCGGCAAGCGCAAGGGGAAGCGGCCCTGAGACGGGCAGCCCAGGGAAGACGGGAGCTGCTCTGAGGGAGATGATGTCCGCATCCTTCTCCCACCCCCCGGAGGAGGACTGGGGGGCCCCCACTGGTGTTACATCTCTGCCGCTGGCTCTCCGGAGTCCAGCGGCACCCACATTTTCAATAAAAGAGCAGTTTCTATTTTCCCTGGGCCCCAAGAGGGCCAGGTTGGCGGTGTGCGACGCCCCCGGGCCTTGCCACTTTCCTCCCTCTCCCCCTCGCCAGGGGGTAGCAGTATGGGACCGAGAACGCCCCCGGGCCTTCTCACCCACACTCTGCCCCACCCTGGAATATTCGGACAACACTCCGGGCCGCCTCCGGGCCTCCCGAGTCGGGTCCGTCTATTCCACTTCGCTGCCCCACCCCGGGTACGTCTGTGGTGCCGTTGGTCCCGCTTGTACGGTCTCTGGGGGCTTGGCTTCAGCTCCCCAGGCCGTCTCGCTGGCTCATCCGTACCATCAGACTCGGCTACGCGATTCAGTTCGCTCGCCGGCCTCCCAAGTACAGGGGCATCCTCTTCACCTCCGTGCGGAGCAGCGATGCCCAGGTCTTGCGGTCAGAGATCGATGTCCTGCTGGCGAAGGACGCGATCGAGCCGGTTCCTCCAGCCGACATGAAGGCGGGGTTCTACAGCCCCTACTTCATTGTACCCAAGAAAGGGGGTGGGTTACGGCCAATCTTGGACCTGCGTATCCTGAATCGGGCCCTGCACAAGCTCCCGTTCCGGATGCTAACGCAGAAACGCATTTTCGAATGCATCCGTCCCCAAGATTGGTTTGCAGCGATCGACCTGAAGGACGCGTACTTTCATGTCTCTATCCTTCCTCGACACAGACCGTTCCTACGTTTTGCGTTCGAGGGGAAGGCATATCAGTACAAAGTCTTGCCCTTCGGGCTGTCCCTGTCGCCTCGCGTCTTCACGAAAGTCGCAGAGGCAGCCATTGTTCCACTCAGAGAACGCGGCGTTCGCGTCCTCAACTATCTCGACGACTGACTTATACTCGCCCAGTCTCGGGAGCAGTTGTGCGAATACAGGGACATGGTGCTCAGTCACCTCAGCCTGTTGGGCCTTCGGGTCAACCGAGAGAAGAGCAAACTCTGTCCCGCACAGAGGATCTCTTATCTCGGTATGGAGCTGGATTCGGTCAGCCAGACTGCGCGCCTCACGGAAGAGCGGGTCCGGTTGGTGTTGAACTGCTTGAATTCGTTCAAGAACAGGACGGCGGTCCCACTGAAATTTTTTCAGAGGCTCCTGGGGCATATGGCATCTGCAGCCGCGGTAACGCCGCTCGGATTGCTTCATATGAGACCGCTTCAACACTGGCTCCATGGCCGAGTCCCGAGGTGGGCGTGGCAGAGCGGCCAGTACCGGGTCCCAGTGACTCCTTACTGCCGCCAAACTTTCAGCCCATGGTCCGACGCTTCGTTTCTCCGGGCCGGGGTGCCCTTAGAACAAGTGTCCAGGCATGCTGTGCTCTTCACGGATGCCTCCTCCACGGGCTGGGGGGCCACGTACAACGGGCATGCAGTTTCAGGTCTGTGGACGGGACCTCAATTGCATTGGCATATCAATTGCCTCGAGTTGTTAGCGGTACACTTGGCACTGCGCCGCCTCAAGGGGCCGCTACGTGGCAAGCATGTACTGGTCCGTACGGACAGCACTGCGGCCGTTGCGTACATCAACCGTCAGGGTGGTCTACGCTCCCGTTGCATGTTCCAACTCGCCCGCCACCTCCTCCTTTGGAGTCAGAAGCATCTGAGGTCGCTTCGTGCCATTCACATCCCAGGTGCGCTGAACCAGACAGCCGACGAGCTCTCTCGCCAGTCGACACCTCCGGGGGAGTGGCGACTCCATCCCCAGGCGGTCCAGCTGATATGGGGCCTCTTCGGAGCCGCACAGGTAGACCTGTTTGCCTCTCCGGACTCGACCCATTGCCAGTGGTACTATTCCCTGACCGGGGGCACCCTCGGCACGGATGCACTGGCGCACAGCTGGCCCCGGGACCTGCGCAAATATGCGTTTCCCCCAGTGAGCCTTCTTGCACAGACCCTGTGCAAGGTCAGGGAGGACGAGGAGCAGGTCTTGTTAGTTGCGCCCTACTGGCCCAACCGGACCTGGTTCCCAGAACTAACTCTCCTCGCGACAGCCCCTCCTTGGCCGATCCCCCTGAGGAGAGACCTTCTTTCTCAGGGACGGGGCACTCTATGGCACCCGCGTCCAGACCTCTGGAAACTCCATGTCTGGTCCCTGGACTGGACGCGGAGGTTCTAGGTGGTCTACCACAGGCAGTGGTGGACACCATCTCTTCTGCTAGAGCCCCCTCTACGAGGCGCCTCTACGCTTTGAAGTGGAACCTATTCGTTGAATGGTGCTCTTCCCACCGGGAAGACCCCCGAAGGTGTTCGGTTAGTGTCGTGCTTTCTTTCCTGCAAGATGGGTTGGAGCGAAGGCTGTCTCCCTCCACCCTCAAAGTATACGTCGCTGCAATAGCGGCGTATCACGACGCAGTCGAAGGTAAGTCCATAGGAAAGCACGACTTAATCGTCAGGTTCCTCAGAGGTGCGAGGAGGCTAAATCCTCCTCGTCCAAACTCGTTACCCTCTTGGGACTTAGCTCTAGTGCTCAGAGCACTTCAGAGCCCTCCCTTTGAGCCTTTGCAGTCTGTGGAGCTTAAAATCCTGTCAATGAAGACAGTGCTTCTGACGGCATTGGCCTCCATCAAGAGGGTAGGGGACCTGCATGCACTTTCGGTCAACGAATCGTGCCTAGAATTCGGGCCGGCCAACTCTCACGTTGTCCTGAGACCCCGGCCTGGATACGTGCCCAAGGTTCCTACCACTCCCTTCCGGGACCAGGTAGTGAACCTGCAAGCGCTGCCTTCGGAGGAGGCAGACCCAGCCCAGGCTTTGTTATGTCCCGTCCGCGCTCTCCGCGCTTACGTCGACCGGACTCAAAGCTTTCGGACCTCAGAGCAACTCTTCGTCTGTTACGGAGGCCAGCAGAAGGGAAAGGCTGTCTCCAAGCAGAGGTTGGCCCACTGGATAGTGGATGCTATCGTCTTGGCTTACCAGTCCCAAGACGTGCCTTGCCCGTTCGGGTTGCGAGCACACTCAACAAGGAGTGTTGCTTCTTCCTGGGCGCTGGCTCAAGGCGCCTCGCTGACAGATATTTGTAGAGCTGCGGGCTGGGCGACACCTAACACGTTCGCTAGATTCTATAGCCTCCGTGTAGAGCCGGTATCTTCCCGCATCCTCGCCCCCAGTGGCCAGTAGCGCTAAGTGCCCGTTCTAAGTGTCGGCTTGCAACGCCACTCCCGCCCTCTGGGCCGGATACGTGCGTCTATTTTTCTCCAGTTGTGTTCCCCGGAAACGGCTAACCCTGTCGAGCTCCTCCGTCACCCCTGCGGTGCCAGACGTTGCGGCCGTCTGATGCCAGGCCTGCACCCGTATGCTTGTGAAACGTGTGTGTAGGCTGGGTTCCATATGTAGCGGTCCCCTCACGGCTACCCCATATGTGTATTCTTCCACGGTACCAGCTACCCTACTCGACTAGCCCCGTGTCTTTCCCTTGACAGAGCCCGCTCTGTCGTCTCTGGGCGTGTTCTTTCCCCCCTGGGATCAGGCTGGAACCACCCCAGAGACTGCCATATGTTGCACTACCCTGCTAGGTTAGTCCTTATGTGTATTCTGCCACCTAGCCTTCTACGAAGGACGTGGCTCCGCAGCGTACCATCTCCCGAGACGGGCACACTTTCCCAGCGTTATCCAATAGTCACACTGAGTGGGTCTTGCAGAAACAGCAGTGACTGACCTCCCTGCTTGGAGCCCTGACTTCCGTACCATCTAAGACGGTCCAGTGCGCTCAAGCAGGACGCTGGAAGGGCCAGCGCCCTGGCGTTTTGGTAGGGATCCCAATTCGTCGGTCAGTTCCGACGTACGTCGAACGTGACCGACTGAAAGGGAACGTCTCGGTTACGTATGTAACCCTCGTTCCCTGAAGGAGGGAACGGAGACGTACGTCCCGTCGCCAGGTGCTGTGCTTCCGCTAGGGGGCCGAGTCACTAGTTCGGCTCCTCAGCAGAAAAAAGCAATGATCAAGCATTCCACTTCCTTATTTATACCCACGCTGCGGGGCGGTGCGTGGAATGCGTGGATCGCATGCCAATCTCCATTGGCTCGTTTTTAATACACTCGAAGTAGATTGGTCTCTGAGATCAGATCCCAATTCGTCGGTCAGTTCCGACGTACGTCTCCGTTCCCTCCTTCAGGGAACGAGGGT
This sequence comes from Gobio occitaniae, assembly GCA_033150135.1. Classification (NCBI taxonomy): domain Eukaryota; kingdom Metazoa; phylum Chordata; class Actinopteri; order Cypriniformes; family Gobionidae; genus Gobio; species Gobio occitaniae. The sequence continues at coordinate 79,411 of JARQWZ010005358.1, forward strand.
TACATACGTAACCGAGACGTTTTTTTTTACACGCGAAACATGAACACATGTTATATTGCACACTGTAAACACAATCAAAGCTTAAAAAAACACGAAGAACGGGACCTTTAATATATAGCTCTATTTGACAAATTTTGTATCTTGGGTCCCTGCTCCATCGCCTAAGGGGTCCTTGCCTTGAAAAACGCTGAAGACCCCTGTTATAGACTATTATATTACTAGGTGTCCAAGCAATGAAAGGACACATGCAAATATCACGGTACATTTGTGAGTGATTTTAAATAACATTTTGCAGCATCTCAATGAGAGATGGTGGCGGCTGAGATGAGTGAAATGTTCATTAGAAATACTAATATGAGTATAATTGTTACGGAATATATACTCGGAACACAAAGAGGAATAATGAACAGAGTTTTTTCGAGACAGCACAGAGGAACAGGCAATAACAACAGGTGAGTATACACTCAATTGAGACTTGACGTTATTTGGATGTGAGAATGATGGAATGTCTTTTCCTTGACAGGGACTTGCGTAATACGCTGAAGAGGAAACAAGATTGAATACACACACGTCTTGCCTCTGACGGATGAACATGGAGAGTGAAGTTAAAGGGTTAGTTCACCCAAAAAT
>JARQWZ010005359.1:0-7500 GCA_033150135.1 Gobio occitaniae
CTTTTTTTATTTTTAGGCTATAACTGTACGTTGCAGTTGTAACGTTAGCCTACTAGCACTGACTTTGAATGTTTGACTGAATTGTTTGCTTTATTTCATGTGTAGCTTATTATACCTTTTACTTATACTTTTGTATTATTGATCATACATAAACTTGCATTTAACAAAAAGAGACTGGGTTGTGTTTCATGTCATTTAATGTTATCACAGTGATAATCATATTTTCTGAACCAGATATTAATATACAGATTTTCTCCTCATTGTTGTCACTACTAGAGAAAGCTCCTGATTGGTTAGCGCGGCGCGAATATCCGCCAAAGTTCAGATTTTTCATGCGTTCAAAACGCGTCATTCGCGCCGCAGAATGTCTATTCGCGTCTTTGCATTGACTTAACATGTAAATCACTCGCGCGAAACGCATCAGGTGTGAACGCACCATTACACGCCACTGTTTCTTAACCCTCGTGCTCTTCGGTCATTTGTGACCGGAAAATTTTCTGTTTTAAAATTTTAAAAATCACAGCTTCATCGGAATGATATGAAACTTGATGACCTTTCTAGCATTAGGTATGTAAACACACACAAATTGGGGTCATGATTCGAGCATGCTAATTGGTCGTAAAAAAAAAAAGTAGTGTTCATTGTCTTAGGTCATAAATGACTGACCATATGAAATGAATGTGAAATCGGCAAAAACACAAAAATTCTCTGAATATTTGTGTGTACAATCTACAAATTGGCCACAATGCTGAAAAAAAGTACATAGCAGTGAAGGGGTGACACTCTAAAACATCAGGAGTGTGACATTGTCACATCCACTCACACACACGCACTCTTATACACACACACACCTATAAAAAACTGAACCTATGAACCACATTTGGAATTTTTAAAAATCACAGCTTCATCAGAATGATATGAAACTTGGTGACTTTTCTAGCATTAAGTATGTTAACACAAAATAATTGATGGCATGATTCGAGCATGCTAAATGGTCGTAAAAAAATACTCCCACTTGTGCTTTTCAGTCAAAAATGACCACCATAGGAAATTAATGGGAAATCTGCAAAAACACAAATTCACAGAAAAAAATCTATATTTCTAAGAAGAAAAAAATCATTAAATGTGTTCAAAAGAGAAATAGTGAATTCTCAAGCCTCTCCATAGAGACCTCTAGTGATTACACACGGTTGCAGGATTTCTTAAATAATTCCAAAAGAGGGCGCTAATCTAGGCCTAGTCTCTATTTTAACCTGAAATACTGCAATATATATATTTTTTTATATATATATAATTTTCAATGGCAAAAATAGACCATAATTATTGCATAAATATTAAAAAATACCATCAAATCATCTCAAAATACAACATTAAAAAGAAAAAATATTATTGAAGAAAAATAAATAGCATTGGTTTTACTGGGGTGGAGGAAGTTACATTTTTAGGTGTCCGGGAAGACAACCAATGCAACCCCTAAACGCAGAGCACCAGAGGGTTAAACTTGTGTTGACGCTCATCATAAGGCATTTCTGAACTGGTTCTTTGAGCCTGAGGTGGTTTTCTAGTGTACTAAACCAACTAGTGATGGTCTCGGTTACTTACTCAACACTTCCAGTAATACAGAGCAAATGGGTTGTGTTCCCTCCCAGAGACATTCGTATATCTCTCCATCGTTCAGCATCACATCTGCCAGAACGAGGGAGAAGTCCAGTGTCTCAGCAGGATCGGTGAGGAAGCGGACCCGCCCCTCGAACGCCCGGCTGACCGTGATGACGTCTCCTTGCCGAGAGATCACGTCTTTGCCCATCGCCTCCCAGTAAACCTGCAGATCTTCCACAGGGAATCCGGAGCCATTGCAGGGCAAGATCACGCTCTTCCCGAGGAACGTCTGGACCTCCGATGTCTGCAGGTAAACTCCTAGACAGACTGGAGGACGACATTACAATCATTCCCAAAACATGAGCTCTTAAAGGGTTAGTTCACCCAAAAGTCATTAATTACTTACCCTCATGTCGTTCGACACCCGTCAGACCTCCGTTCATCTTCAGACACAAATGAAGATATTTTAGTGTAAATCTGATGGCTCTGAAAGGCCTCCATTGACACAATGCACTTTACACTCTCAAGACCCTTAAAAGCTACTAAAGACGTCGTTACAAAGTCCATCTCACTACAGTGGCTCTACAATAACTTTATGGAGTGACGAGAATAGTTTTTGTGCGCAAAAACCCCCTAAATAACGACTTACATAGTGATGACGATTTCAAAACACGGCATCATGAAGCTTCGAAGCGTTATGAATCAGTGAGTCGATTCAGCAGTTTGAATCGCCAAATTCCAGCAGTTTGACACGCGATCTGAATCATGAATCGACTCACTGATTCATAACGCTTCGAAGCTTCATGATGCCGTGTTTTGAAATCGTCATCACTATGTAAGTCGTTATTTAGGGTTTTTTTGCGCACAAAAAATATTCTCGCCGATTCATAAAGTTATTGTAGAACCACTGTAGTGAGATGGACTTTGTAACGACGTCTTTAGTAGCTTTTAAGGGTCTTGAGAGTGAACCGTGCATTGAGCCAATGGAGGCCTTTCAGAGCCATCAGATTTCAACTCAAATATCTTCATTTGTGTCTGAAGATGAACGGAGGTCTGACGGGTGTCGAACGACATGAGGGTAAGTAATTAATGACAGAATTTTCATTTTTGGGTGAACTAACCCTTTAATATGAGATGCTAAACAGAGGAAATCCATCACTTACCACTGAGGGCGACCATAAAAATGAATGTAGTGCCAAGAATATTCATATCCTCTCAGAAAACCTGTAAATAATCATAATAAAAAACTATTATTTAATTGCATCTCCCCAAAATCTGTATTCCATTATTCAATATATACATTTTGCAAACATAAAATAACGCATAAGGCATGTTAGTGGGTGGGATATATTAGGCAGCAAGTGAACATTTTGTCCGATGTGTTAAAAGCAGGAAAAATGGTCAAGCGTAAGGATTTGAGCGAGTTTGACAAGGGCCAGATCGTGACGGCAAGACGACTGGGTCAGAGCATCTCCAAAACTGCAGCTCTTGTGGGGTGTTCCCGGTCTGCAGTGGTCAGTCTCTATCAAAAGTGCTCAAGGAAGGATCAGCGGAGAACCGGCCACAGGGTCATGAAGGACCAGTGGAGAACCAGCCACAGGGTCATGAAGGACCAGTGGAGAACCAGCCACAGGGTCATGAAGGACCAGTGGAGAACCGGCCACAGGGTCATGAAGGACCAGTGGAGAACCGGCCACAGGGTCATGGAGGACCAGTGGAGAACCGGCCACAGGATCATGGAGGACCAGTGGAGAACCGGCCACAGGGTCATGAAGGACCAGTGGAGAACCGGCCACAGGGTCATGGAGGACCAGTGGAGAACCGGCCACAGGATCATGGAGGACCAGTGGAGAACCGGCCACAGGGTCATGAAGGACCAGTGGAGAACCGGCCACAGGGTCATGAAGGACCAGTGGAGAACCGGCCACAGGGTCATGAAGGACCAGTGGAGAACCGACCACAGGGTCATGAAGGACCAGTGGAGAACCGGCCACAGGGTCATGAAGGACCAGTGGGGAACCGGCCACAGGGTCATGAAGGAACAGTGGAGAACCGGCCACAGGGTCATGAAGGACCAGTGGAGAACCGGCCACAGGGTCATGAAGGACCAGTGGAGAACCGGCCACAGGGTCATGAAGGACCAGTGGGGAACCGGCCACAGGGTCATGGAGGACCAGTGGAGAACCGGCCACAGGGTCATGAAGGAAAAGTGGAGAACCGGCCACAGGGTCATGGAGGACCAGTGGAGAACCGGCCACAGGGTCATGAAGGAAAAGTGGAGAACCGGCCACGGGGTCATGGAGGACCAATGGAGAACCGGCCACAGGGTCATGGAGGAACAGTGGAGAACCGGCCACAGGGTCATGAAGGACCAGTGGAGAACCGGCCACAGGGTCATGGAGGACCAGTGGAGAACCGACCACAGGGTCATGGAGGACCAGTAGAGAACCGACCACAGGGTCATGGAGGACCAGTGGAGAACCGGCCACAGGGTCATGAAGGACCAGTGGAGAACCGGCCACAGGGTCATGGAGGACCAATGGAGAACCGACCACAGGATCATGAAGGACCAGTGGAGAACCGGCCACAGGATCATGAAGGACCAGTGGAGAACCGGCCACAGGGTCATGGAGGAAAAGTGGAGAACCGGCCACAGGGTCATGGAGGACCAGTGGAGAACCGGCCACAGGGTCATGGAGGACCAGTGGAAAATTCTCCACTGGTCATGAAGGACCAGTGGAGAACCGGCCACAGGGTCATGAAGGACCAGTGGGGAACCGGCCACAGGGTCATGGAGGACCAGTGGAGAACCGGCCACAGGGTCATGAAGGAAAAGTGGAGAACCGGCCACAGGGTCATGGAGGACCAGTGGAGAACCGGCCACAGGGTCATGAAGGACCAGTGGAGAACCGGCCACAGGGTCATGGAGGACCAGTGGAGAACCGGCCACAGGGTCATGGAGGAACAGTGGAGAACCGGCCACAGGGTCATGAAGGACCAGTGGAGAACCGGCCACAGGGTCATGGAGGACCAGTGGAGAACCGACCACAGGGTCATGGAGGACCAGTGGAGAACCGACCACAGGGTCATGGAGGACCAGTGGAGAACCGGCCACAGGGTCATGAAGGAAAAGTGGAGAACCGGCCACGGGGTCATGGAGGACCAATGGAGAACCGGCCACAGGGTCATGGAGGAACAGTGGAGAACCGGCCACAGGGTCATGAAGGACCAGTGGAGAACCGGCCACAGGGTCATGGAGGACCAGTGGAGAACCGACCACAGGGTCATGGAGGACCAGTGGAGAACCGGCCACAGGGTCATGAAGGACCAGTGGAGAACCGGCCACAGGGTCATGGAGGACCAATGGAGAACCGACCACAGGATCATGAAGGACCAGTGGAGAACCGGCCACAGGATCATGAAGGACCAGTGGAGAACCGGCCACAGGGTCATGAAGGACCAGTGGAGAACCGGCCACAGGGTCATGAAGGACCAGTGGAGAACCGGCCACAGGGTCATGAAGGACCAGTGGAGAACCAGCCACAGGGTCATGAAGGACCAGTGGAGAACCGGCCACAGGGTCATGGAGGACCAGTGGAGAACCGGCCACAGGGTCATGGAGGACCAGTGGAGAACCGGCCACAGGGTCATGGAGGACCAGTGGAGAACCGGCCACAGGGTCATGAAGGACCAGTGGGGAACCGGCCACAGGGTCATGAAGGACCAGTGGAGAACCGGCCACAGGGTCATGGAGGACCAGTGGAGAACCGGCCACAGGGTCATGAAGGACCAGTGGGGAACCGGCCACAGGGTCATGAAGGACCAGTGGAGAACCGGACACAGGGTCATGAAGGACCAGTGGAGAACCGGCCACAGGGTCATGGAGGACCAGTGGAGAACCGCCCACAGGGTCATGAAGGACCAGTGGAGAACCGGCCACAGGGTCATGGGCGGCTGAGGCTCATTGATGCCCGTGTGGTCCGATCAAACAGACGAGCTACTGGAGCTCAAACTGCTAAAGAAGTTAATGCTGGTTCTGATAGAAAGCTGTCAGGACTTAAAGGATCTGCTGCTAACATCTTGGTGCCAGATACCACAGCACACCTTCAGGGGTCTAGTGGAGGCCATGCCTCGACGGGACCAACACAATTAAATTGTGACCACCTCGCTAATATTGTGTTATCACAAATATCAACGTCATGTATTTAAAATCTACTACTATTATACTTCCAAACAAAATGAATAATCTGTGGTATTATTGGGGCATGTGGAGAACGATCCTCCCATGATCCTCCACTCGAAACTGCTAAAGCTTTATTTAATAGTGCTGACGTGCGTCACATGATCCTGAAACCCAATCCACATCACACACTCCAGTCCAATCATCTGACGGAGGGCGGTGCACAAGCTTAGTTACACAAAAAATATATATAATTATGAAATTATTAGACAATACAGCAATAGATTAGCTTAATACGAAAGCACATTGAGTCACTACTGCATCAAAAATTAATAGTAATAGTATTTATTTGTATGGTATTTTCATTTTTGAGCATTTTGTTGTCATTTTTATTAGCATTTGCATTGTAAAACATTAAATGATTGTAACACACAAGGAATATGGCTCCATTTACACAAAACATATCATAAACATAAATATATATATATTCTTAAATCACACCTTTCCTTTCTCCTTGGAGTCATTTCACTCCGTCATGCTTTATTGTTGAGGAATAACAACAGTGCAATGAAATGTAAATATTATTATTGATATGATATGAAGATACTCACGAGTTATTCTGTGATAACGGCGGATCATCAGTGTCTCATGGGTCTCGTCTGCAGCTCAGAGTCACATGCGGAACACAGAGAACATGAATCCAGCAGATCTGTACGTCCTGCTTTACGTTTAGGGCTCGAGGTGACATGGGTGTTAAAATATGACCTGACGCATCATCACACTGCAGTTATGGCATTACCTGAGCAATATTGCATCGCATGTGCCCGCGTTTGACAGATCAGAGAGAGGAAACGGCTGGCTTCGGAGTTTTCTGAGTGTGTAAGCCGTGGCTGTGAAACACTAGACGTGCGTGGAGCTACACGGACACCAGGATCATCTTCTGAATGATGGGATTCTTGGCTCGACTGCAAGCATTTACACTCTTCAACACTTCTGGCACACACTCCAGCTCCGCTTTTAGACCAGCAGGACCTGACGATGGCATTCGCTGACTGATCCCACTCACATGAAGAACAATGACACACACACACTGAGTCTGTGACACACACAGACACACACACACATAGTCTGACACACACACGCGGAGTCTGTGACACACACACACACACACACACACACTGACACACACACTGAGTCTGTGACACACACAGACACACTGAGTCTGTGACAGACAAACTGACACACAACACACAAACACACACACACACACACACACACGGAGTCTGTGACACACACACACACTGACACACACACTGAGTCTGTGACACACAGACACACTGAGTCTGTGACAGACAAACTGACACACAACACACACACACACACACTGAGTCTGTGACACACACAGACACACAACACACACACACGGAGTCTGTGACACACACACACGGAGTCTGTGACACACACAGACACACACACACATAGTCTGACACACACACGCGGAGTCTGTGACACACACACACACACACACACACTGACACACACACTGAGTCTGTGACACACACAGACACACTGAGTCTGTGACAGACAAACTGACACACAACACACACAGAGTCTGTGACACACACACACACTGACACACACACTGAGTCTGTGACACACAGACACACTGAGTCTGTGACAGACAAACTGACACACAACACACACACACACACACACTGAGT
>JARQWZ010005359.1:12500-32500 GCA_033150135.1 Gobio occitaniae
ACCAGTGTTCAATCAGCTTTGACATATGCATATTTGTGATATTTTTACCTTTTATAAAGGGCATTTTTCCCCTAATCTTATTAAATATAGGCTATGATTCAGATTTCCTTTTATATTCTTAAATTTGATCATTAAATTAAATTAGAATACGACACTGGCTGTTACCAGTCAGATTAAATAATTTACACAGAAAAATTACAACTGCATTAAATAATGTTATGAGATTGTTTTAAATATTTTTTGAATATACAAATAAGAAATGTTGGAAAGATGAAACCAAAGCACCAGTAGGTGGCGCTGTGACCGAGTCATTGAGTCGATTCGTTCAAACGCTGATTCATTCAAGAATGAGGCGGTCGTTTACGAATAGTTCATTGAATCTTTGATTCTATCGATTCATTCAAAACGCTGAATCATTCACTAACACACGCTGTTGCGGTGACACTCGTTCTGCTGTCATCTTTTGGAACTATTTTCGCTGCTGAAAAAACTCAATATTGCATCAAAATGTAAGTGACTTAATGTTAATAATTGTTTATGGAGCTGTCATATGAAGTCAGTGTCCTTTTCAGTCGTGATGTTATTCAGGAAAACAGCGCTCTTGGTAATGTGACATTGCAACTGTATCATGTTATAAATATAAATAAACTCCACATTTCTACATGTTTACGGCAGTGTGTTAACTGAGTTTCTCTGTGTGAGCGGCGCACATTTGTTTCGATTTCTCCTCGAGAGGCTGCGCGAGCGCCAACAGTGCGTTAGTTACCGTCAGTTCATTATACATTATTATCATTCACTGTCAATCGCCACTTACAGTAATGAATGCAGAATCATTCTTGCATTTGGGTGATTCCCTAGTTATTTTTGTTAATGACGTTTTATCAGGCTACTTGTCCGTCGGGCAAGTAAAATTCTCTTTCACTTGCCCCTTCAAAAAATCCACTTGTCCCGGACATTAATGGGACATCATCCCGGCATTAATGTCGAGCCCTGCCAATAAGACACGCCAACATGGCTGGGAGGGTCAGACCAACTGCAACAATGAGCCAGTAAAGGCATTAAGATGATTTTAGGCAAAATGGCAGGAAAAAATCAAATATATAGTCACTAATAATCTGATTTAATGGTTTATCATTTTTGACCAATAGGTGGCGCAGTTACAAAATTGATGTGGTGTGGTCAGAGAGAGATGACAATAACACTGACATAATGACACCAAACTTGCCAAAGTATTGCAAAGATACAGCCTCAAGAGACATTTTATCATCCTGCCTCAACTTCGTCGCTGCGTGATATGAAAACGGTTTTGTCTGTTGACACGAAATTAATAACTTTTTGCTTTCATGGTCTGAAGATGATTCGATGTCGGTGAAAATCAGACAAAGGGTTTTCGAAAAAGTAGGTTTGTAAAGGAAATCAAAATGGCGAACAGGAAGTTTGGCCAAATATGATAAAATTGGAATCTATGTTCTTGGCATGACCCAAGGAATCGATTGTTTTATGACAATAGTCAAATTTAATCAACAGTTATAAGCATTTTTCGAAAAATAAATCTTTTGTCCACATGTTGGCGCTTCCCCAAAAACTTTTTGAGTACTGTCAGGGCTTGGTGCCGAAGACGCATGCTGAGTTTCGTAATGATACGCCAATGTATTCGTAAAATATAGCACTTTTTGACTAAATTCAAAATGGCCGACGCCCAAAATGGTTGATATGGTAAAATTGGATATCGTATGACTCGGCGTGATGGCCCGAATCTAAAGAGACCAGATTTTTTGCTAAAAGCATTCTGAAGTTATAATTAAAAATATCACATTTTTGTATCTCTGGACCACTAGATGGCACTGCGCCGAAACGCTGCAGGCAGCCTCAGGTCATGGTTGTCATAACACACACCAAGTTTGGTTCGAATATGCTAAAACGTTGCGGAGATATAGCCTGACTTTCATTTTTGTGGGCACTTTTTTTATATGAAAAACAAATGACTCTTACTATCAATATTTTGAGATTTGGGCATTTGCGATTAGCTATCAACCGATGTTTCCGAACTTCTGACGCTGGTTTCGTCTCGATCGGACTTATGGTTTGAAGATATCAGCTAACATTTTATAAGTGCTAAATTACCACGCTGCGCAAACCATACGCCGAAACCTGGCAAGTCTGGTATTGTTGGACTTGGCAATGATTCAGGAGACGAAAAAAGTTACTCCCATGAAAATAAGTCAAATCACACCCAAAGTTATAAGCGTTTGAAAAAAAATTATCCACTAAGTGGCGCTGTTTCGAAACTTCTCAGGCTCCTTTAGGGCATGGTGCTGATGACCCATAACGAGTTTCGTAACAATCCGTTCATGTGTTCATAAAATACAGCATTGTAGCACATAATTCAAAATGTCCGATATGGTAAAATTGGATATCAGTCGACTCAGCATAATGTCCCGAATCTAACGAGACCATGATTTTATGATTTTTGGACAAACAGTTCAGAAGTTAGAAGCAAAAATAGAAATTTCGTATCTCCGGACCAGTAGGTGGCGCTGAGCTGGTGATGACATGTACCAAGATTGGTTTGAATACGATAAAGCGTTGCAGAGATATAGCCTTAAGTGTATTTTTGCAACCGCTACGTAAAATTTGCTCACGCGTTTAATCAAAAACAATTTTGACGAATCAACTTGAATTCCATAACTTTTTGTCAGCACCGTCTGAAGATGATCTGGTTCAAATTTTGTGAAAATCAGAGCAACGGCCTTGAAGGCAGGGATGGAAATTAGCACCCGCCACCAGCCAAATGCGGGTGATTTTGTGTTATGGCGGGTAGACTCGCTTCACCTACCGGCCACCGTGGCGGGTAAATAAAAATAGCATATCCTACTGTTTCACCTGGACGGCGGACACTTTTAGAGGAGGCACACCTTCGGCATTACAAATCAAATTAACAATAAGTAGTAGAGAAGTTAATTTGCGCGTGGTTGCGTTTGAGTGGCTTTGTTGCCATAGCGGCAGAGTCTCGAGACCATGCGCTGTAAACGTGTGCGGTTTTTTAAAAACATCGAGCTCGCATCGCGTCCACCGTTTGAACGCAAGAGGATCTCCAGATATGGGGCTGAATATCAAAAAAGGTAACAATGGGTCTGTCCAGTAACTCGTGATGAACCTCAGGCCAACTGCACACTTTGCAGAGAAGCATTTTAGTGTCTCAGACTGACTGGCTTAAAGCCGGTGACACACACATCCGTGCTTCTAAAGGTAAGGTAAATATTATATATTTTTAGACAGGTTAATTAATAGATTATAGCCTAATTAATGTTATGTATCATTTTAATCATACATAATAAATAATCCTGCCATATAAAGTTTGACATTTATTAAAAGAATATTTAGATAAAAATGAGACAAATAATTACATAATAATATAGTCATAATTTAAGTAAATTAATAAAAAAAATTAACATTTTTGAATTTCAGAATTGTCAAAACAGTGATTACTGGTTCAGAATGACTGCTTAAAGGGACAGTTCACCCAAAAATGAATATTCTGTCATCATATACTCACCCTCAAGTTGTTCCAAACATGTATAAATTTCATTATGTTGAACACATTGGGAAGTTACTGTGGAAGTCAATGGTGCCCCCAAAGCAGCCTGAGTACAAACTTTATTCAAAATATCTCCTTTAGTGTTCAGCAGAACAAAGAAACTCATACAGGTTTGGAACATCATGAGGGAGAGTAAATTATGACAGAATGTTTTAGTTTTGGGTGAACTATCTCTTTAAAGTGTACCAAATAGGCTACTAAAGAGTTCTTTAGAAATTAATTACATAATCAAATGTAAAATAATATAAAATGTTATATTTTATATTGTCGTGAATGGGTGTCCCTTATTTTGCCACACTGAAGGTGGCAACCCTAGTATGTCGTCAACACGCTTCAGAAGATGCCAAAACTAATATTTTCTTTGTTGGGACTAAAAACCTAAAACTGGAAGCCATAAAAGACCACGAATCATCCAAATGCCACATCCATTAATCTGCCCTACTCATTTAATGGAATGTATATCAGTTCATGGTTTGTGTGTGTATAAGAGAGAAAGAGAAAATGTCAGTATTTAATTGAGACTTGAGATTATATAAACTGCTTAAGTATTGTAGAGCTTGTAGTATTAATTTTTCACATGCAGTTATACATTGTCGGTTAAAACCAAGAAAGTGGCTGGTAAAAACTTTGAGTGGCTGGTAGATTTTGAAATCCACTAGCCACAGTGGCCGGTGGACAAAAAAGTTAATTTCCATCCCTGCTTGAAGGAGTAGGCTTTTCGGAAATTTCAAAATGGCGGGAACATTTTCATGACCGAAAATGACTTCAGATGGTGCAATCGACTCGGCTAGAGTCAAGGAATCGAAGAAGAAAAAAAATGTGTCTCTATCCCTTATGGTTCAAAAGTTATTAGCATAAACATGAGTGAAACTTTGGACAGGTGGTGGCGCTAGAGGGATTGAGTTAGAGACTCCAAATTTGGTGTGGTTAATGTTGGGCCAGACCTCTATCAGTGTGCCAAATTTCATAACTTTACCGCAAGCGGTTCTATGGGCTGCCATAGCCTTCAATGGCGGAATAATAATAATAAGAAGAAGAAATCTAACCGTTTCACCTTCGGTTCTTGGCCCCTAATGACTAGAAATTTAGTAAAAAGTAGGGATGCACGATATTATCGGCACGACATCGGAATCGGCCTTTAAACGCTTAAAATATAAAAATCGGCATTGGCCGATATGAAAAAATTATGTCGATATGCCTTGCCGATATGATAACGTGTTGATATGCGCCTGCAATAACTCACGTGTGCAAGGAGTGCTATAGCGATAAGATCACGTCAGCCGTGTGGTCATTCTTCAAGTGAAAACAAGCAAATGCATTGCATGTATGGTGATTTATATTGACAGATTTTAAATACTGCCTTGAATTTGTTTGTCAATGCAGGATTTCCAGGTTTTCACAACAAAACTAGCCCAAAACAAGCCCAATCGCGTCTCCCCACTCTCTAGTGCACGCAGCAGCCTCTACAGCAGCAGAAGCTCCTCCAGGTCCTAGTGCCCGACTGGGAGAATGTTATATATAGCCTATTTAGTGGAGGCGCTGTTGTTACAGTAATAAAATGAAAAGTAGAATACACAAATAAATAGAAGTTACTTCTTTTTCTGAATAAATAAAGCAGTAATGATGTCAAAGCACAAGCATGACACTTGCAAATTAAATACTTTTACATACAGTTTATTAATCTGTAATAAAATTTTATGAAATGGATGATGAAAAATAATCCAAGGAGCTCTAAAATAACTGTTAATGTTTTTATCTGAAGCTAAATACAGCATCAGCTGATCCCTTGCCACCCCCACTTCATGTGAACAAACATTAAATCCAAAAATAAAATATTTAGGTTACACCTGCATCTGTCTGGGGTGAAAAATTACTGACTTTATTATTGTTATTTTCAGCGCTTTTAATATACTGTTATTTAAAAAAAATAACTTTAACATTAATTTATTTTTAACAAGTGTCCTTTTAGTAAGGAGACCTCAGAAATCTGAAACCAGAATGAAAAACTTTTTTTTTGCTCAAAATGGTGCTTTCCAAACAAATGGAAAAAATAAACATTAGGGATGCAACAATACAGTTAGTCCAAGGTTATAATAATGACATCATTTTATAGGTGAACTGTCCCTTTAAGGACCGTGTGTTCACTGGCTGCGCTGCTTTCAGTTTAAGACCTCTACACATCTAATATACAGACACGAGTGCGATTTTACTTTCACTTTAGACATAACCAACTGTGTTTATGTTAACCTTGTGTGTATTTGACAGTATTAACGCAGTACGACTACTTAGTTCAGTATTCACGTGTTTGACAGGCTTTTAGTGCGCGCGCTCTGAAAAGCGCATGTTAAAACCGCGCACGCGAATGAAACCGGCAAGGCTTTAAAACGCATGCAAATACTGAACTTTGGTGATTGTGAATAACTCTAGTGTTCCGTGAGTATAACTCTACCACTAACGTGTGATGTGAATGTATGTCGCGTTGTTCAGTATTGGGATGGAGGCAAATTATAGAATTTGTAGAAAAATAATTAATTAAATGCGAAACCGAAAAAAACGCAATTCACAAGCGCGTATTGAACCGTGAATGCCGTACCGAACGGTTCAATATTATATTGAGAATTGTGGCATCCCTAATAAACATATTTCGGTATCGATATCGGGATCGACAAGAATGAGTTGAAAAATATCGGCATATCGGATATCGGCAAAAATCCAATATCGTGCATCCCTAGTAAAAATGGTTTCAGAGTCAATCCTACACCACATTCTTCCCGGTGTACATGTAGCACAACACAGACAGCGGTGAGACGCACCGGCGGTTCCGAGCTCTGGCCGATGGGAACGTTGAGCACGGCCGTGGGCTCATGGGTGTAGAGACCAACGGAGAACTCTCCTCTCTGAGCGGGTCTCAGGAGCTGCGTCAGCGCATGGAGTGTGTGGGGCATGATGGGACCAGTCACCTCCAGACTACACACGTCCTGATATCCCGTCCTCACCAGAGTCTTCACATTCACAGCACGGGCCTGGAAAAACCAAAGACAAAGACACTTTACAATAAGGTTCCATTTGTAATAATGCTACCTTTTATTTCCTTTGTTTAACAGTTTTATCTAATAACGTATTAAATGGATCGTAAACTAATGACGATAGAGAATGGGAGCGGCTGTGTGTTTCAAAATAGAGGTCCCGCACAACCAATGGCAGGACATAAGTGGCGGAACGTTAAAGGGTTAGTTCACCCAAATATGAAAATTCTGTCATTAATTACTCACCCTCATGTCGTTGGACACCCGTCAGACCTCCGTTCATCTTCAGACACAAATGAAGATATTTTAGTGTAAATCTGATGGCTCTGAAAGGCCTCCATTGGCTCAATGCACGGTTCACTCTCAAGACCCTTAAAAGGTACTAAAGACGTCGTTACAAAGTCCATCTCACTACAGTGGTTCTACAATAACTTTATGAATCGGCGAGAATAGTTTTTGTGCGCAAAAAAACCCTAAATAACGACTTACATAGTGATGACGATTTCAAAACAAAGCATCATGAAGCTTCGAAGCGTTATGAATCAGTGAGTCGATTCAGCGGTTTGAATCGCCAAATTTCAGCAGTTTGACACGCGATCCGAATCATCATTCGGCTCAGTGATTCATAACGCTTCGAAGCTTCATGATGCTTTGTTTTGAAATCGTCATCACTATGCAAGTCGTTATTTAGGGTTTTTTTGCGCACAAAAACTATTATCGCCGATTCATAAAGTTATTGTAGAACCACTGTAGTGAGATGGACTTTGTAACGACGTCTTTAGTAGCTTTTAAGGGTCTTGAGAGTGAACCGTGCATTGAGCCAATGGAGGCCTTTCAGAGCCATCAGATTTCAACTCAAATATCTTCATTTGTGTCTGAAGATGAACGGAGGTCTGACGGGTGTCGAACGACATGAGGGTAAGTCATTAATGACAGAATTTTTCATTTTTGGGTGAACTAACCCTTTAAGGCCTGTGCACACCGGGACGATTATCGCGTGCACTTATCGCCAGTGTTTTTCAGCGCGTCTCGAGTGTTCACACCCAAGCGATTTCCACTGGCGATGCGCAGAGTGAACGTGCACATTCAGTAGATGGAGCTCCCGCTACACAAGGTGGTGCTGCGGCACTTTACACTTCTGACACTCACTTGGTCACACAGAAGAAGAAGAGAGTATTTACATGCTTGCCAAAACCATTCACACACTTTTGCTAAAACTAAGATGTCAGATTAATTTAAGTTCAGTTTTGGAGAAAACTCAGGTTGTTAAAGGATTAGTTCACTTTCAAATAAACTTTTGCTGATAATTTACGCACCCCCTTGTCATCCAAGATATCCATGTCTTTCTGTCTTCAGTCGAAAAGAAATTAAGATTTTTGATGAAAAGATTTCAGGATATTTCTCCATAAAATGGAAGTCAATAGACCCCATTCGGTTCAAGGTCCAAATGAGAGGTTCAGTACAGCTTCAAAAGGGCTTTAAACCACATCAAACGCTACCAGACGATCAATAAGGGTCTTATCTAGCCAAACGATCGGTCATTTTTTTTTAAATAAGTTTTTTAAGCACAAATGCTCGCCTTGCTCTGTTCAGTGATGCGTGCTCGTGACGTCACGTAAAACGCAATTACGTTGAAAAGGTCACGCTAGACACAGGCGCAAAGACATTTGAATATGTGGATACCGTCCTCCTTCCGCTCATTCTAGCGTGACCTTTTCAACGTAATTGTGCATTACGTGACGTCACGAGCGCGCATCACTGAACAGAGCACAGCGAGCATTTGTGCTTATAAAACTTAAACCGATCGTTTCGCTAGATAAGACCCTTATTGATCGTCTGATGTGGTTTAAAGCCCTTTTGAAGCTGTACTGAACCTCTCATTTGGACCTTAACCATATGGAGTCTTTTGACTTCCATTTTATGGAGAAATATCCTGAAATCTTTTCAACAAAAATCTTAATTTCTTTTCGACTGAAGACAGAAAGACATGGACATCTTGGATGACAAGGGGGTGAGTAAATTATAAGCAAAAGTTTATTTGAAAGTGAACTAATCCTTTAAAGGGTTAGTTGACCCAAAAATGAAAATTCTGTCATTAATTCCTCACCCTCATGTCGTTCGACACCCGTCAGACCTCCGTTCATCTTCAGACACAAATGAAGATATTTTAGTTGAAAGCTGATGCTGAGAAAGGCTTCAGATTGGCCTCCATTGGCATTCAGTACATTTACACTCACAAGACCCATAAAAGACACTTAAAACGTCGTTACAAAGTCCATCTCACCACAGTGGCTCTACAATAATTTTACGATGCGATGACAATAGTTTTTGTGCACAAAAAAATAAAAATCAAAATAACACCTTTATCCAACTTGTTCTTGTCTTCCGTGTGTGCCTCCACGACGCATGCGCAAGAATATGACGTAGCGCCGGCGTTCGGGAATCCATGAAATGCACACTTTAGTCCCATTTTGAGAACTACGCCGAGACCTAAAGCACGATCAATGTAGAATCCAACAGCTGAGATACGCGCGTCTTCCTCTGCTTGTAAACAAATCGCTTCTGGGTCATGTGTCCGAACGCCGGATCTGCGTCATATTGTGACAGTCTTGGCCTGTCACATTAGTTTCCCTTTGGTATGTAAGGCTACTACCTGACACTAGGGGGAGGTAGTGGGCCTATTGCTCTAGGATATCAGTAAGGCAATGATAGAAGGAGAGAGAGATGTTGGGGGACTAACAGCATGGCGTGACACTCTTAGAGTCCAGACTGGGAATCTATGGGATTTTCTGCTCAGTCAATAAGGATTCTTTATTCCTTCCTGATAATATCCAGGAGGATCGTACCACAAAAGGACTGTTTAACCCCAGGACACCTTACTTCTATTCTCCTCGTTAGCATCTGGGTCGATGTACAAGGACAAATGTTTCGTTGCTTGATGACGGATTATAGTGGATTGATTCCGGCCTTGTGAGTTACAGACTTCCGTGTACTTGAGTACGGCAGAAAGGACTTTGAAGGACTTTCATTTCTGCCTATCCAGATAATAACTTTTGTGCTACCTTTGTAAATAATGTTATGATATGTGTGATTTCCTATCATGTAATGACGGTCGTATGTATTCTTTACCTCTTGTTTTGTGAATAATACTCACTTTTGCATATTACCTGTCTTTCTGAGTATTTGAACTAATACAGACCATAGCCGGTGGTTCCCTCCCTAATATGAATCTTGTGGCAATTGCTCTGAGTGTGAATACTAGACGAATTGTTACATAGTGGCGCCCGAACAGGGACCGGCAGGCATTTCTAAGCTCTTGTGTTCAGTGTAGATTTCAGATATTTCAGTATGGCAAGTGAGGCTGCTCTGGGAGAGGATGAACATGGTCCTGAACTGGATTTCTCATCTGAGGCATTTATTACCCGGAGAGACCCAGTGGGTGAGTTAATGCACACATTCAGCAACTTGTACATTGATCCAGAAGAAGAGGAGGAAAATATCTTAGATGATGTGCAGGAAAGGTTTCTACCTCCACCCCCAGTTGAATGGGAAAGTGAGCATAACCAAGCCACACCAATATCAACAACAATGATAGCAGAGAGGCTATCAGATCGACTAACTACACTCGAAGGCAGCTGGGAAGAGTACAAACAGAGGTTAAATGAGTGTGTTTCTCAAGAGTTGTTGGAATCTAAGGTTCAAACGCTGAAGGAAAAAATGAACTACCGTTTTGATAGAGAGAGAGATAGAATGAAGGAACAGTTGGAACTAGCAATACGGGACTTAGGACAATCCATGGTAGACTGTTTGAAACGGAGGGATGTCCAAATTGAACAAAAATTTAAATCATTCAATGCTCGCTTGTATAACTTCACACAGACTATTCCCAATTGCTCTACTCCTCATACAGCTTCTCAAAATCAAACTTATAATGTACAGAACATTCCATCAATGTATTCAGAAAGTCATACATCCTTGCAATACAATCCTCCGGTTAAACTTGAGTTCCCTAGCTTCTGTGACGCTCAAGAAGAGGATCCTGTCAACTTCATTGAGCGATGTGAAGAGTACTTTGCAGTTCGACCTCTCAGTGATGCTGAAGTTCTGGCTGCTTTGACTGCCGTTCTCAAGGGTACTGCTAAAGACTGGTGGCTGGCAGAACGGCAACACGTGAGGAGTTGGAAGCAGTTTCGTGAAGTTTTCTTGCAGTCTTTCTTAAGTGAAGACTATGAAGATGTAGCTATTAGAAGATTGCAGGAAAGGAAACAAGGGGTGAAGGAATGTATTCGGGACTTTGCTTACCGGTATCGAGCATTATGTATGAAATGGAAAAGTGGAATGAGTGAAAGGGACATTGTCCAGGCTGTCCTAAGAAACTGTAACCCTCGTCTAGCTAGTCTGTTAAGAGGGACCGTGAAGGATGTTGCTGAACTAGTAAGGATTGGCACACAAATCGAAAGGGATTTTGAAGAGTCTAAGAAGTATTGGAGGCAAGTTAATACAGCTGACCAAAAGAAGAAAGTTCAACCAGCTCGCTGTCTTCAAGTAGGACCTTGTCATACCAGTACGAGCATAGTCCAACCTTCCCATAATCCAGCCATGACTGGAGTCAAGACTGTCACCATCCCTATTATTTTACAAGATCGTTACTGTACAGCGATGGTAGATACGGGTAGTACACTCTCTCTCATTAAAGAGTCAACTTGGAACCAGATGAGTAAGAACAAGTCATATCAGCCCTGTGGTGGTCAAGCATTTCTTCTCGCCAATGGACAGCAGCAGACTGCAATTGGAAGAGTGGATTGGAAGTGTGAAATCCAAGGATGTCAGATGGAGCTAACATTATATATAATGAGTGATGCAGATTTGACTGTACCAATCATCCTAGGGATGGATTTTCTGATGGATTCTGGGTTGACTTTAGACTTTCAGAGATCACAATACATCATACCCACCAGAGAAGGAAGAGCTGAAGAGACTTTCCCTTTCTTGCCACATGGATCCCAAGCGACGGTACATTTTTATATAGCTGTACCCATCCCTCCTACATCTAACGAAACCCAGTTGAGCATCCAAAAACTGGTTCAACAAGCTAATACTAGTGGTCAGTTTAGAACACAATTGGAAAAGTTAATGTTACAATGGCCCGCAGTATGCACTCATGAAATAGGACATTCCAACATGGTAAAACACCAAATCCTCACAACTGATGAAGTACCAGTCAGAAAACGCCCATATAAAGTGTCTCTGGATAAGCAGCAGTTCATTGAATCTGAAATCAATGATCTGCTAACCAAGAAGATTGTCAGGCCATCAGCTTCTCCATGGGCAGCACCTGTTGTAGTAGTACCAAAGAAAGATGGTAGTTCAAGATTGTGTGTGGACTATCGGGGTTTGAATGCTAAAACCCACCTCGATGCATACCCTATGCCCCAGATCCAAGATATTCTGGAAGCCTTGCATGGTGCCACAATATTCAGTACACTTGACTTAAAAAGTGGATACTGGCAGGTGGAAATGGTACCTAACAGCATCCAGAAAACTGCCTTTGTCACTTCATCTGGGTTATACGAATTTTGTCGTCTTCCTTTTGGGCTTAAAAATGCTGCTGCAACTTTCCAGAGACTAATGGAACAGGCCCTTAGAGAAATCAAGGGTAAGTGCTGTTTCATTTACATTGATGACGTTGTGGTGTTCTCCAAGAATGAGGAAGAACATCTTTGCCACCTGCAGCAAGTTTTCCATTGTCTCCATAAAGCTGGTCTAACCCTCAATCTGAACAAGTGTAACTTCATGCAACAGACTCTCACCTTCCTAGGGCACATTGTGTCAAGCAGTGGAATTAAAACGGATCCAGCAAAAGTAGAGGCAGTCGCTTCTTTTCCAACCCCTCAGTCAATCAAAGACGTGCAACGATTCCTAGGACTCGCTGGTTGGTACCACCGCTATATTTCTAATTTCTCTGAGAAAGCTGCCCCACTTCATGCACTGAAACAAAAAAAATCCACGTGGTTATGGTCAGAACAATGTCAACATGCATTCAACACTATAAAACAAGATTTAACCCAAGCACCAGTGTTGACACCCCCAGATTTCAGTAGCCCATTCACAGTGCAAACAGATGCTAGTGAGATTGGGTTAGGTGCGGTGCTTACGCAAGAAACAGCAGGTGAAGAAAAGGTCATCGCCTATGCATCACGTTTATTACGAGGAGCAGAGAAGGCATACTCTGTTTCTGAAAAGGAGTGTTTAGCGGTAATCTGGGCTGTAGAAAAGTGGAGGCCATATTTGGAGGGGCGACCATTTACAGTTATAACGGACCATTCAGCGCTGACATGGGTCTTTCAGCACCCAAAGCCATCATCACGCCTTACCCGTTGGACATTGAGATTGCAAGGCTTTCACTTCACAATAAAGTATCGTAAAGGTCAATGCAATGTAGTGCCTGACATATTGTCCAGAATGCATACCAACCACTCTCCTCAGGAAATGATTGCAATAATCAACGCCCCCGATGTATTACCAAGCAACTTGCAAGTAGATCTGGCACAAATTGCCACAGATCAACAAAAAGATCCAGAGTTACAAGAATTGATTCAAGAGGCACAGTGCAATGAAGTTGCTGATCCTACCCGCATCCACTACGTGATGAAGAACGGTTTTCTGTTTCGTAGTCTACCTAAAGGACAACAAGGACAAAAACTCCAACTGATGATCCCGTCCAGTCATCGTGAAGCTCTGTTACACTACACGCATGACAGTCCACTTAGTGGACACCTGGGGAGATTGAAAACTCTATTAAAGTTACTTGATATTGCATATTGGCCTAATGTGAGAAATGACGTATGGAAGTATTGCAAGGAATGTTCCACATGTCAAAAATACAAACCCACCATAACCAAGCTGTCGGGTTATCTCCAGTCTACTCCTGTCGTCGAACCTGGGTTTATGTTAGGAGTGGACCTAATGGGACCTTTCCCTAAGAGCAGTAAACAAAATGAATATCTCCTCGTGATCGTTGATTATTGCTCTAAATGGGTAGAAATGTTTCCATTACGTACAGCCAAGACACCACAAATAGCCCGGATTCTTGTGGAGGAGATTTTCACCAGATGGGGCACACCTACGTACTTGGTATCGGATAGAGGGGCACAATTTACATCTCAATTGCTCAGTACAGTCTGCAAGCAATGGGGGGTCATTCAGAAATTGACAACCGCTTACCACCCACAGACCAATCTCACAGAAAGAGTTAATCGCAATCTCAAAACAATGATTGCTTCTTATGTCGGTGATCAACATCGACTATGGGATAAATGGATAGCAGAGTTTCGTTTTGCTCTTAACACTGCATGGCATGAGAGCACAGGTTTCACCCCTGCCGAGGTTGCATTGGGACGAAAATTGAAAGGGCCCATAGAAAGAGCCATCCACGAACCCCCCGATCCAGAAAATCCTGCACATGTTATTCTTGACAGACAACGGCAGCTCATTAACCTGGTGAAATCGAACGTTGAACGAGCTCAAGGAAAACAGCAAAGGTACTATAATCAACGGCGTAAATCAGTGCAGTTTTTGGTGGGAGATTTGGTTTGGGTTCGGGCCCATCCTCTTTCCAGAGCAGACGAAGGGTATATGGCTAAGTTGGCAGCAAAATGGAAAGGCCCTGCCAAGGTGGTAAAAGTACTTGGGCCAGTTAATTGTTCTGTCAGGTACATTGATAATCCTGATATTGTGGAAACTTTACATGTACAAAATCTGAAGCCATGTTATGGTTATAGCCAACCTTCTTCTGAGGGGGAGGGTATGTGACAGTCTTGGCCTGTCACATTAGTTTCCCTTTGGTATGTAAGGCTACTACCTGACACTAGGGGGAGGTAGTGGGCCTATTGCTCTAGGATATCAGTAAGGCAATGATAGAAGGAGAGAGAGATGTTGGGGGACTAACAGCATGGCGTGACACTCTTAGAGTCCAGACTGGGAATCTATGGGATTTTCTGCTCAGTCAATAAGGATTCTTTAGTCCTTCCTGATAATATCCAGGAGGATCGTACCACAAAAGGACTGTTTAACCCCAGGACACCTTACTTCTATTCTCCTCGTTAGCATCTGGGTCGATGTACAAGGACAAATGTTTCGTTGCTTGATGACGGATTATAGTGGATTGATTCCGGCCTTGTGAGTTACAGACTTCCGTGTACTTGAGTACGGCAGAAAGGACTTTGAAGGACTTTCATTTCTGCCTATCCAGATAATAACTTTTGTGCTACCTTTGTAAATAATGTTATGATATGTGTGATTTCCTATCATGTAATGACGGTCGTATGTATTCTTTACCTCTTGTTTTGTGAATAATACTCACTTTTGCATATTACCTGTCTTTCTGAGTATTTGAACTAATACAGACCATAGCCGGTGGTTCCCTCCCTAATATGAATCTTGTGGCAATTGCTCTGAGTGTGAATACTAGACGAATTGTTACAATATTCTCGCGCATGCGTCGTGGAGACACACACGGAAGACAAGAACAAGTTCGATAAAGGTGTTATTTTGATTTTTTTTGCGCACAAAAACTATTGTCGTCGCATCGTAAAATTATTGTAGAGTCACTGTAGTGAGATGGACTTTGTAACAACGTTTTAAGTGTCTTTTATGGGTCTTGTGAGTGTAAATGTACTGAATGCCAATGGAGGCCAATCTGAAGCCTTTCTCAGCATCAGATTTCAACTAAAATATCTTCATTTGTGTTCTGAAGATGAACGGAGGTCTGACAGGTGTCGAACGACATGAGGGTGAGGAATTAATGACAGAATTTTCATTTTTGGGTGAACTAACCCTTTAAGAGATTATCTTTGAAAAGGCAGAACTCTGCTTACTAAAGCAGAAGGGATTTCCCGCTTATCCTATGCTGCTCAGTCTTTATCTGAGGATAAATCTACTTGCAAGTTGATTGATGTAATGTTGCTCAAATTTCTATGAAAAAATAAAACTCATTATGTTAGAAAATCAGTTATTTTGAATTCTTATAATAGAGAATTCAAGTGGCTTAGATTTCATTGATTTTGATTCTGTTAACAATACCTTAAAAATGAATTGGTTTAAATGTTTCCTTCACAATCAATCTTCTATTTGGAGTATAATCCCAAGATATATCTGCTCCATTACGAGGCATACATTTCCTTTTAATGTGCAATTATTCAGTTAGTAAACTTCCAGTCAAACTTTCCAATTATCATCAGCAAATGCTTATGGCTTGGTGACTTATTTACAAGCATAATTTCTCGCCACACAATTTATTAATTTGGAGCAACTGTAATATTCTACATAAGAGGAAGTCTTTATTTCTTGAAAACTGGTTCAATAATGGAGTGATGTTAGTAAACCAGCTGTTTGATAGTGATGGTAATTTATTTAAGTATTGTTTCAAGATACCAATTCGCAGTATCTAGTAAAGAATTTAATAGTTTTCAAGGCCATCTCTTAGGAAATCTGTATGCTGTTTAGAAACCATAATAGTGCTACAGTGACTTCTGTTAGTCCCCTAGCCCTGAATCCACTGTAGTTGGTTCTATTTGTTTTTCAGTTTATAAATCCAACTATAAAATCAGGTCATTATTTTTGGACCTTGTTACTTCGATTCCTTCCTTCATTTCTTAGTCACATTAAATGGGCATATATTTGGTCACTTCCTCAGAAATTCTTTCTAACAAATAAAGTTATAAAAATATCCTATTAAAATTATTCAAAGATTTTATCCAGTTAAGTACTTTTTAAAGAAATGTAGAAGCGATATTGATACTTCCTGCTCTTTTTGTGAAGCCTCTTCTGAAACTGTTGATCATTTGTTTTGGGAATGTCCTTTTGCTTGGATAGATGCACTTTTATGATGATGGATGCACTTATGATGGATGAATGCACTTTTATGATGATGGATGCACTTATGATGGATGAATGCACTTTTATGATGCACTTTTATGATGCACTTTTATGATGGATGAATGCACTTTTATGATGCACTTTTATGATGCACTTTTATTATGGATGGATGCACTTTTATGATGGATACATGCACTTTTATTATGGATGGATGCACTTTTATGATGAGAGATGCACTTTTATGATGATGGATGCACTTTTATGATGATGGATGCACTTTTATGATGATGGATGCACTTTTATGATGGATGGATGCACTTTTATGATGGACTGATGCACTTTTACGATGGACTGATGAACTTTTACGATGGACTGATGAACTTTTACGATGGACTGATGAACTTTTACACTTTTATGATGGACTGATGCACTTTTACACTTTTATGATGGACTGATGCACTTTTACGATGGACTGATGAACTTTTACACTTTTATGATGGACTGATGCACTTTTACGATGGACTGATGAACTTTTACGATGGACTGATGAACTTTTATGATGGACTGATGAACTTTTATGATGGACTGATGCACTTTTATGATGGACTGATGCACTTTTACGATGGACTGATGAACTTTTACGATGGACTGATGAACTTTTACACTTTTATGATGGACTGATGCACTTTTATGATGGACTGATGCACTTTTATGATGGACTGATGAACTTTTATGATGGACTGATGCACTTTTATGATGCACTTTTATGATGATAGATGCACTTTTATGATGCACTTTTATGATGGATAGATGCACTTTTATGATGATAGATGCACTTTTATGATGCACTTTTATGATGGATAGATGCACTTTTATGATGGATAGATGCACTTTTATGATGATAGATGCACTTTTATGATGCACTTTTATGATGCACTTTTATGATGGATAGATGCACTTTTATGATGCACTTTTATGATGGATAGAAGCACTTATGATGGATAGATGCACTTTTATGATGGATAGATGCACTTTTATGATGGATAGATGCACTTTTATGATGGATAGATGCACTTTTATGATGGATAGATGCACTTTTATGATGCACTTTTATGATGATAGATGCACTTTTATGATGCACTTTTATGATGGATAGATGCACTTTTATGATGGATAGATGCACTTTTATGATGGATAGATGCACTTTTATGATGCACTTTTATGATGGATAGATGCACTTTTATGATGCACTTTTATGATGGATAGATGCACTTTTATGATGATAGATGCACTTTTATGATGATAGATGCACTTATGATGGATAGATGCACTTATGATGGATAGATGCACTTATGATGGATAGATGCACTTATGATGGATAGATGCACTTTTATGATGCACTTTTATGATGATAGATGCACTTTTATGATGCACTTTTATGATGGATAGATGCACTTTTATGATGGATAGATGCACTTTTATGATGGATAGATGCACTTTTATGATGCACTTTTATGATGCACTTTTATGATGGATAGATGCACTTTTATGATGGATAGATGCACTTTTATGATGATAGATGCACTTATGATGGATAGATGCACTTATGATGGATAGATGCACTTATGATGGATAGATGCACTTTTATGATGCACTTTTATGATGGATAGATGCACTTTTATGATGGATAGATGCACTTTTATAATGGATAGATGCACTTTTATGATGCACTTTTATGATGGACAGATGCACTTTTATGATGGATGGATGCACTTTTATGATGCACTTTTATGATGGATGGATGCACTTTTATGATGGAAGGATGCACTTTTATGATGGATGGATGGATGCACTTTTATGACATATGGACATTTTTAATATATCCCTGATTGTAGTCGTCTGACAGAAGAATATCATACACACCTAGGACTTGAGGGAGAGTAAATCATGGGCTAATTTTCATTTTTGGGTGAACTATCCCTTTCATGCATTAACTAATGGGAACTTGAGGAAAAGCGTTCCCAAAATAATTATGCAAATACATTAGTGTGAATAATTGACGCCAACAACAAGACGAACCCGAGGCCCCGTACCTTGAGTGAGTGCAGTGTGGCCCCTCTGAAGGCTGTAGGGGCCAGGAGTGTTGGAGGAAGTCCCGCCTGAGAACCGGCTCCGGCCACCAAACTCTTACAGTTAATGAGGAAGTTCAGCAGCGTGAAGGTGTTCAGACCCTCCACCAACACCACGGACTCGGGTCTGTGGTCCAATCGCACCTCTCTGTGCTCCTTACGACTGGACACGACTTAAGGAACACATCACACACACTGAGCAGTCAGGGCGAAGACACTACAGTGTGTGTCACATATGAAACGGTTCATACTTCAGCATTATATCTGATGTCTGAATCATCTTTGGTTTGAGTGTTTGCTTGACATGCAAGAACCACTGAGGCTCATTGAATCATTAGATTTACTACACTCACCTAAAGGATTATTAGGAACACACACTAATACTGTGTTTGACCCCCTTTCGCCTTCAGAACTGCCTTAATTCTACGTGGCATTGATTCAACAATGAGCTGAAAGCATTCTTTAGAAATGTTGGCCCATATTGATAGGAGAGCATCTTGCAGTTGATGGAGATTTGTGGGATGCACATCCAGGGCACGAAGCTCCCGTTCCACCACATCCCAAAGATGCTCTATTGGGTTGAGATCTGGGGACTGTGGCGGCCATTTTAGTTCAGTGAACTCATTGTCATGTTCAAGAAACCAATTTGAAATGATTGGAGCTTTGTGACGGTGCATTATCCTGCTGGAAGTAGCCATCAGAGGATGGAGACATGGTGGTCATAAAGGGATGGACATGGTCAGAAACAATGCTCAGGTAGGCCGTGGCATTTAAACCATGCCCAATTGGCACTAATGGGCCTAAAGTGTGCCAAGAAAACATCCCCCACACCATTACACCACCACCACCAGCCTGCACAGTGGTAACAAGGCATGATGGATCCATGTTCTCATTCTGTTTACGCCAAATTCTGACTCTACCATCTGAATGTCTCAACAGAAATCCAGACTCATCAGACCAGGCAACATTTTTCCAGTCTTCAACTGTCTAATTTTGGTGAGCTCGTGCAAATTGTCGCCTCTTTTTCCTATTTGTAGTGGAGATGAGTGGTACCCGGTGGGGTCTTCTGCTGTTGTAGCCCATCCGCCTCAAGGTTGTGTGTGTTGTGGCTTCACAAATGCTTTGCTGCAGACCTCGGTTGTAACGAGTGGTTATTTCAGTCAAAGTTGCTCTTCTATCAGCTTGAATCAGTCGGCCCATTCTCCTCTGACCTCGAGCATCAACAAGGCATTTTCTCCCACAGGACTGCCGCATACTGGATGTTTTTCCCTTTTCACAACATTCTTTGTAAACCCTAGAAATGGTTGTGCATGAAAATCCCAGTAACTGAGCAGATTGTGAAATACTCAGACCGGCCCGTCTGGCACCAAC